>JASANG010001669.1:0-37818 GCA_030248215.1 Enoplolaimus lenunculus
TTTGGTCCTGGATTCATTTATGCGCGAGAATTAGGGATAATTGACATTTATGGACTCCAATTAAGGTTTAGAGACTGTATCCGCTTACGGACTCTTATTAGGGATACGGACTCTAATTGATTCGGACTCAAAATAGAGACCCTCCTCTTATTACCCCTCCCCTCTTATTCGGGTCAATACAGTAAAACAATTAAAATTCCAAACGGGAGGCAGCCAACATTAAAAACCTCCCTGGCTAAGCCTCTGTTTATTGTCTATAAATAATTTTATACGTAAGCAGCTGTGGTTTGATCGCTGCTTTGCCTACGCTGCACTCCTGCTTGGTATCGTATCGGGACAGCGGGACGGTCCTGAGCGTATCATGCGCAAATATTTTAATTATTAAACGTTTCGCCGTATTAATTGCGTGAAGGCGAGACTGATCGGCATCATTTTGCATAGGTGTTGAAGTAGATAGAAGTATATAGAAACAATGCTGTAAACTGTCCTCTATTGAAGCTTATGTGATACTACTGAACTTATTCTTAGTTAACGTATATTTCACAACGGGGTGGTACCTTGTCGAATTATTGAGCCTAAAAACATAGGTATAGCTTGCTAGAAGCGTAACGATATATATACCACTACAAAAATGCTTAAATAATTTTTATAAAATGTATATTGACCGGCCGACCGCCAATCACTGGCCGGCTGACGGCCAATGATTGACCGGCCGAAGGCCAATGATTGGCCGGCCGACGGCGAATGATTGGCCGGCCGCCGGCCAATGACGGCCAATGATTGGCCGGCCAACGGCCAATGATTGGCCGGTCAGCTAGTAGAGAAAATTGTAATTGCATATTACTAATATATATTGTAATTGTTGCAAAAAAATTGGACAGACTAGTCGTTTGTAACAATATACAACCATTGATGAGAACATTTTACTACATTTTCTATAGTCAATTTAATACTTGAATGATCCTGAATGGAACTGATGAGTATATGAATCAAGGATCCATTGTATTTTTCTAATCATGAGACCTACAACCATCCTGATTTCTTCCCAATTTCAAGGCACCATAAGCTGGTCCCATGGTAATACTTTAAGTGGCGGCTTGGTTTTTGGTGGGTCTATAAACGAGTGTATGTTTAGATTCTAGATTACATTTTTTTGCTTAAGCTTTAGGCTTAGGCTTAGGAACTCATTTTTGCAAAGCTTAAATACGTCTAATCTGCTATTACGCGCCTTAAAGTAATATTGGCCCTAAGCCGGAAGGGGTGCAGCCGTCCCGTAAGCCCCATACATTCAGCAGCTATCATACTACAGCGTGAAAAACAGTCTAAAAGTACTTTATAAGAAATTTTAACTATTATACAAGTTGGCTTTCAAGTTTTCTAGAAGGAAAGTAAAGATGTCGTAGGCGGAACTGAAGTCTCCTGACCCCGACTGCCTACAGACCCCTCGCGCTTACCGGATGCGGTGTGTTGTGTCCGCTTCCGGCATCGTCGACAGCAATCGAATTGGCCCAGTCACCAGCAAGTGTTGCTGTTCCCCAAAGTTTGACTTGACCTGAGAGTAGTTTTCGTCGTGCAAGCGCAGCGCAACGATGATTTTCGTACTCGACGTGGCCAAATCCGCGATTATACTCAGCGATCTTGGAGTTTGATTGACAGCCGTCATCGCACTGCAACAAATGACCAAAATATGAATACCACACAAACGTTAAAGTAGACTCGGTCAACAAAAATGCGGCCCATGTAAAGATCAGGGGCGGAGAGTTTTTCATGAGACTGCAACTGAGTAAGCATAAGCTTTAGACTAGTTTTCTGCTTGGCTTAGGTTTAGGCTTAGGCTTTGAAATATGCTCGTTTTAACGCTTAGGATTAGGCTTAGGCTTAGGCTTAGGAATATGCTCATTGTTACACTTACGTTTAGGCTTAGGCTTCGGCTTAGGAATATGCTTGTAATACTGTTCCGGTCCTGTTCTTTACATTGGCCAAAAATGCAAAGGCGGGTACGGCAGACGCAGTTTTCAGTACTTGTTTACTCCAACAACACAAAGTTTTCTACGCCGATATAGACTGGAGCAGCAAAATAAGCTAAAGCTGATGCTTAGGCTTCGGGTTAGGCTAGGCTTCGAACCAGGAGGTTTAGCTTAAGCCTAAACTTAGACGTAAGAAAATAATAAACCGTAATTCTAAACAGTAATGTCGGGACTTTATCCTTCTATCAAATGAACGCTACTGTTGGGTGATGAAACGACACAATCTGCACGAGTTCGAAGTTTCCCCGAAGATTAATCAACACGTCGTGAATCGAACATCGGCTCTCTTACACTCGAGCCAAGCATGCAACCACTACACCATGCGGTCATTGCAACAACTTCTTATACCGGTATATATGCACATGGAATCGGTCGCTTTTACATACACTTTACCGATCACATATACCGACACAAACAACATCCTTTGTCTCGATCCGGGACCAAGGGCATTTTCCTACATTTGACTCACCGATTTTTGCAGTGCGGACGCGAAACCAGATGGGTGTAGTATATCTCGATCATGAACCATATCCAGTTGAGATGATTTCCGTACCGCGGATGTTAGGCCCTGTGATGGTTCCGGTACAAAAGTTGGCCAACTTACCGGAGGTTCGATAATGATATCGATAACACCCGAGGTATACCGTGATAATTCTGCCTAAAGATACGCAAACTTAAGAAGATATTAGAATACAACGCTATAAATAAAATCTATTATTTATTGTTGGTTTAACAAGTGAAATTTCTTGCAAATTTCCCTACTGAAAATTTGCCCTGTACGTTAAGTATTACTTGTACAAGTTTTGTAAGTCGCTCTGACTATTTTTTTGTAATGCTGTTTAAACCGACTGACAATCAAATGGTCAGACAGACGAGGTATACCACTCATGTATTACTGCACCGCTGCGGAAGCGATTATCACGCTCTGGCCATGATATTTTTTGAGTATTAAAACAACTGCGTGTAACTTGACTTGCTTTCCTAGAATGTTCTTGCACATCGTACACCAATGAGTCAACAACAACGACATCATCATCATCATCATCATCATCATAAACAACAACAGCAACAACAACAACAACAACAACAACAACAGCAACAACAACAACAACAACAACAACAACAACAACAACAACAACAACAACAACAACAACAACAACAACAACCACAACAACAACCACAACAACAACAACAACAACAACAACAACCACAACAACAACAACAACAACCGCAACAACAACCACAACAACAACAACAACAACAACAACAACCACAACAACAACAACAACAACCGCAACAACACCAACAACAACATTAAAAACAAACATACATGATCCTGAAATAAACTTGCAGTACATAATACCAATACTTCTTAGCACACATCAGTATTATATACATTGCTATCGAAAATCGTCTAAACCTGAGGGTTGAACAAAATTGTCTGCGATGAATATTAACGTCGGAAATCAAAATTAAAAACAAATATCAATTATGAATTAAAAAATTGCTTCAGGTTTAGTAACGTTTAGGCAACCAACAGCTGAAAATTAGGACACTTTTGTATTAGGTTTATGATAATCAAGTCCGTAAAAATTGAACGTGCCAGAGAGGCCACACGACATTGTGTAGTCTATTGTATGAAAGAACTTAATTTCGGGGGCTTTTTTGACATCGAGCGACATAAACTCAACCGTTAAAACCACATGCTGGAAACCGCAATGAGAATCGGATTATGGTTTGGAAACGTTCTGTCCTAAAGCCGGAGTTGAACCTAGGCCGTATATAGTGTTTCAAGCCTATGCGCTAAGCAGCATGCTAGATTGCTTACCCTCTCTGAGTTTAATACTTTGATAAAATATCACATTTGGTTTGATATGTATATATAAATATAATTATTGCAAATTAGGTCGTAATAACATCCGTAAATTGCTTACGTGTTCATTTATTAACAGGCACAAATGCAAAGCACAATGCATATGCAAATGCAAAATCAAACAAACAACCATCTAAACACGACATAGCTGAGGCGAGCTTGCGAAAAATATAACGCACATGTAAAGATCAAAGGCGGATCGTTTTTCCGCTGGACTGGATTAGAGTAAGTTTAAGCTATAGACTAATTGTTTCCTTTAGGCGTAGGTTTAAGCTTACGCTTTGGCATAGGTGTAAGCTTACGATAACGTTCATGTTTAGACTTAGATTCATGTTTAGGTTTAGGCTTAGGCTAACGTAAAGGTTTAGCTTTATGTTTATGTTTAGGCTTACGCTTACGTTTAGGCTTATGGCTGTAGGTTTAGCCTTACGCATATGTTAAGGCTTAGAGTTAGGCTTAGCAATATGCTTATACTACTGCCGCGGCGCTGGTCTATGTATTGACCAGACAATATATTAACGGTAACGCACACTGCAAAAAAGGTTAGTCAAATTGACTCTCTCCGAAATAGGCTCTACGGGACTACACAAAATGAGTCAAATTCGACTCCGTTGCCCTATCCCAAAATACAACCTTACCTTAATTTCATCTCGTGTTTTAATTTTGGGAAATCCATTAATGAACAGTTGGCAGTTGTCCGCCGTTGGAACAACGCCAAGATGTCTTGATTTACGAATTTCTACATTGTTCAGTTGTCTAAAATATAAATTTGTTTCACTTATACACACTTCTTATACCGCAGGAGGCTTAGGCGTAAGCCTCCTACTTTTGACTGAGCCTTTACCTAAGCCTAAGCCTAAATTTTAGGTGTGGAGAAGTGTGTATATATTCATTAGGCAATTTTTAATACGTATACGTTGCAACTTTTGATACAAAGAATCAAAGTTGACAATTCAAACGCTGTTATTGATCGCAGTTGCTAACAAAGCATCTGTGTTCAACAACAGTACGTTTGTTTGAAAACCTATCGCTAACTGATAGATGCTATAATCGTTTTTAACCCTTTATCACAAGAATATTTTCTATTTCAT
Organism: Enoplolaimus lenunculus; assembly: GCA_030248215.1. NCBI lineage: Eukaryota > Metazoa > Nematoda > Enoplea > Enoplida > Thoracostomopsidae > Enoplolaimus > Enoplolaimus lenunculus. The sequence continues at coordinate 4,992 of JASANG010001669.1, forward strand.
CTGAGACCTACTTTTATGCTAGGATTCGAACTCCAGTGAGTGGAGTGGGAGGCATTTACTATCACCCCTCAGCAATAGAAGCTTGACGCTCGAGCCCGAGAGGGCTCTCACGTCTTGTGGTGATTTAGTACTATGTATACGTGTTGCAATTGTTGAACGCTGTGCGATATATATTATTTAACGTATATACACTGCGTTGAGTTTCCCGTAGTCAACACTATGCGACAAGAGGTTAAATATAGAAGCTAAATTACATATATAGCATCGCGTTATATCCAACGTACCGTGTCGCATACGAATATGTCGTGGCCGTTTAACTAAGACTAAGCCTAAATCTAAGCCTTGAGCCTAAAACTGCGAAGTTGGTTTGAATAAACTGTACAAGACTCAAATTATAATGCCACGACGTTTCGCGGCCGACGAAGGACCGCGACGAAGGACCGCGGCGAAGGACCGCGGCGAAGGACCGCGGCGAAGGACCGGACGGCGGACGGCGCCAGAGTAACCAGCCTCACTTGACTGCGCGTTTCGCGTTTTCAATCGATGTGTACATCACAAACGCAAATCCTCGATTGAATCCATTCAAATCGATCATCAGTCGAAATTCGTAAATTTCGCCAATTTGTTGAAATATCGGCACCAGTTCGTCTTCCATGATGTTTCGTGGGATTTTGCCTGCAAATAAATAAATAAATAAATAAGAAAAAAATAAATAAATAAATAAATAAATATATAATAAATGTGCTTCCGGTCAATATTCACGCAGACGTCTATATATATACTGCGCTAGCAACATCTATTTTCAAATTCATGGTTCTCACTATTGCTTAATATATTTCGTAGTTATATTGCAATACACATTTAATAATTGAAATATTGTTCAAAGTAATAGACGTTTAAATGTTCGAAAATAGCTGACATGTGTTGTCCAAATAAAACTCTCAAGCTGAGTTGAAAAATAAATAACAGTCTGCAACCGAATAGCAATGGTGTACCGCTTTAGAGGCCAAATAAATATCAGTCAACTTCTTTTTAATATGGTTCTTACAGCTAATGCTAAAAACCGAAGGTTCGTCTGAGGGCCGTCAGGCATAAGCCTACAGCCTAAACTGCTTGTCCCATTAAATGTATCTAGCAACTATCATCAACCAGTAATAGTTTTTTCAAATTTACTAACTATTGCAGTTGTTGACCTCAAAATTGGTGCAGGAGTAAAACGTAAAATCATACGAAAAATGTGCTGAATTTCGAGCCTCAGTATTGTTTTGTTTCAACGTTGTAAAAAACCTGTCGCCACCAATTTGTGATAGGTGCTACACACATTTGAGAATACGGGCTCTGAATAGGAACATTTATACTCAGTGGCGGACCAAGGATTTCAAAATGGGGGGGACAAAAGTTCACAGGTAATAAACTTATTTTGTCGCCCACACACAAACCACGAACTATTGCCATAAAATTGCTATATAATTTTTGTCGAGATGCTGTTGGGGGGGGCCACGGCCGGGGTGGCCCCCATGGATCCGCCATTGTATATACTTACCAATAAATACTTCACAACATCTGGACGGCGCAGGTCCAGTCCAATTCGGAGGGGGTCCGCCAAATTTTCTGAAAAATAAAAATACCGCCTTACAATGTTATTGTTGCCTTGTCGCCGAGCACAAAGGGTTTGAATTCCATCGATTTAGATTACTCTCTAAAAACTTAAACTTAAATTATAGCTTAACTATACTTGAATATCAGTTTAAGTAAAACTTAAATGGCTGGACGGACTAACTAAACTAGAATTTCAAGTTTCGCTTGAACTAACATGTTTTTAAGTTTAACACGAGTTTAAGTAAACTTATTTTTAGATTAAGTAACAAGAGCAGCCATGTATCTAACAGTTTAATAAGTTTAGCTTAAACTGAAAATATGTAAGATTTTAAATGAGTTTAAGCGTAAACCTATCTGTTAGATTAGTTAATCTAAAAAGTTAGTTTAATACTGGTGGATTAGCTTAAGCTTGAATCAAGTGAGTTTAAGCTTTTAGGGAGTAGGGGGGAAATTTCAAGCGTTTGATACCGTCGAGTATTCTCTCAAGTAAATGCAGTAGTACTCGTGGTCAGGTATCGATAACATTCCTTGACTTACGAACGGCGGCGACTGCAATACTGTACTTCTGACGCTGGTTGACTTGTTTAACTGGTTATAGACGTTCAGGCCCGTAGCCAGCTCATCTTGCTAGCGTGGGCTAAAAAATTTTCAGGAGGGTGCATTCAGTGTTTTTGGCATTCACAGTGTTTAATGACTTGCAAACAAGGTTGAAAACTTTCTAAGGGGGGCCGAAATTTTTCCAGGGGGCTGAGCCCCCACCTGCCCCCCTTGGCTACGGGCTGGTAGGCGTTACACATATTTGAAAAATATCTACTCATTTGAAACGTCAACACTTTGAAACTTAATTAATGTAATAAGCTTAAATTGAGCAGGGACTTGGACAATAAGGGTCCATGTAAACATCAGAGGCGGAACGTGATTCCGTGGCACTGGAATAGAGTAAGTTTAAGCTTTGGACTAAGTTTTTTTGCTTATGTTTCGGCTTAGGCTTTTGAATTAAGCTTAAGGTAATCCAGGAGTATTAAACTAACTTTCTAGATTAACAAAACTAACAGGTAGATTTACGCTTAAAGTCATTTCAAATCATACATATGTTCAGTTTAAGCTAAACTTAACGAACTCTTAGATACACATAATTTCTGGGCTGCACTTGTTACTTTAATTAAAAATATGTTTACTTATATTCGTGTTAAAGTTAAAAACATGTTAGTTCAAGTGAAACCAAAAATTCTAGTTTAGTTAGTCCGTCCAGCCAGTTAAGTTTTATTAAACCTAATTTTCAAGTTTAGCTAAGCTATAATTTAAGTTTAAGTTTTTCGAGAGTACTGCGCCGCCCCTGTTGTATCCATTGGCTACAACAAGGGATTAATACTGGTGTATTCCCAAAATTTCTACACACTCGAAAAAAATATACTTGAACAGACAGTACACTGTAAATTCCAGTGGATTGATTTTAACTCTGAATAAATTCAATCACTCAGTCTGATTTAGGACTATCAGAATGCACAACTCTGAGGTGATTAAACTCATTCTGATTTAATTAATCAACGCCTCCGGCTTCAACTCAACTCACAGCGAGAATCAAGTCAACTCAGAGTGAGCTAAAGTTTACTGTTATTAACTCAGTAATAACTAACTTTCCGTCTAAATTGATAAATTCAATCATTTGAGTTTACAGTGTACAATATTACACAGGTCAAAAAATTTTCTCGTTTTCGAAAAAAACTTTCAGACGTGGTTATTATATCTTTCCGAAAATTACAGACTACGCCCCTGTGAAATATCTGTTGTTTTTCAGTGTAAGTACATACTCACCGTTGACCATTTTCTTGAACAATTCGACATCCGGTATGTTCTTCAAGCGCAATCAACCGTTGTTCCGCTTCCGGCGGCAAGTGGAATCGGCTATTTACCGGATATTGTGTTGCGATGTTACTGCTATCGTTACTATTTGTATTATTGTTATTATTATTATTATTATTGTTTATTGTGTTGTTGTTATTACTATTATTGGATTTATTGTGGTGGATAGCGCAGGTACTGTTGCTATCGGTAATATTGCTTTCTACTGAAGACAGCTCTTTGGTTTTAGCCGAAGTCGCCGATTTAGTGGCAACGTGGTGCATGATTACTAAACCGTTTGAATTTTGCTAATTACGATTATCTAAGAAATGGTAAAACACTCAAGATGCAACGAGATTAAGCACCAGTGAATAGCACCAAAAAGGACTGATAGTTATTATGATACGCAAGACGGGATGTTTGTGTGGATTATAGCGAGTTGATAAATACGGATTGCAATAGAAGTCTGAAAATTTAGAAAATATATTCTCTTTTGAGAGCGTTTACCCGTCCGCAGACTTAGGGTTCGGTACAGGATTTAGGCTAGCTACGCATAAGCCTAAACCTTGGCCTAAAGAATTAATAGCTACGCCTAAGTCTAAACCTAAACCTTGGCCTAAAGGATTAATAGCTACGCCTAAGCCTAAACCTTGACCTAAAGGATTAATAGCTACGCCTAAGTCTAAACCTAAACCTTGGCCTAAAGGATTAATAGCTACGCCTAAGTTTAAACCTAAACCTTGGCCTAAAGGATTAATAGCTACGCCTAAGCCTAAACCTTGGCCTAAAGGATAAATAGCTACGCCTAAGTCTAAACCAAAACCTTGGCCTAAAGGATTAATAGCTACGCCTAAGTCTAAACCTAAGCCTTGGCCTAAAGGATTAATAGCTACGCCTAAGTCTAAACCTAAACCTTGGCCTAAAGGATTAATAGCTACGCCTAAGCCTAAACCTTGGCCTAAAGGATTAATAGCTACGCCTAAGCCTAAACCTAAACCTTGGCCTAAAAGATTAATAGCTACGCCTTAGCCTAAACCTAAACCTTGGCCTAAAGGATTAACAGCTACGCCTAAGTCTAAACCTAAACCTTGGCCTAAAGGATTAATAGCTACGCCTAAGCCTAAACCTAAAGCTTGGCCTAGAGGATTAATAGCTACGCCTAAGCCTTTGTTTTAGCCTTATTTCACTGAAATTATTTTCAAATCTCCAAATGTCTCAAAAAAACGCTAATATTAAGTTGCATAAATATAAAATTTTGCCAATACAAATGTATTGAATCAACGTCAAGATTATTTTCAATATTTGGTTTTGGCCCAATCTGGTTCAGGCAAAATAAGCCGCTATTTTCGACAACGGTTGAAAATCCTTGGCAGCCTCGCAACCAGGAATTGTTAGTAAAGGTCCAAAAAATTTCAGGAGGGGGGGGGGGCAAATCAAAATATTCCTAAACGTGGGGCACCTTTTAATTTTGTAGAGATAAATTTAAGTCATAAGGGGGTGAATGTAGGTTTAAATAGGGGAGACTGCGTTAGTCCCTCGCACACTACGGCCATGGAATCCTGGTCATAGTTTGCTAAACGCACCTACTGCGTCTATGAATATAAACAATTGTATTCCAACAGTAAAAATTCTACTTTCAGAATACAATCTTAACTAAAAGCTGGCATTTTTTAAACTAAATTTAGGTTCAAATCAAAAGAAAAATTAAAAAAATGTGGAAAGTGAAATGTTAAAAATAAAACAATGAAAAACATTATTTCGCCTGAAAATGCCTAAATTCCAATTACAGAAAATATTTTATGATTTTGAAAAGTTACCTTGTATTCTATGGGACGAATACAGAGATACACCAAATAGAGTCCAAACGAGATATTCATTTGATTTCTGTTGGGATCGTTCGTGCTGTTATCTATACCGTAAACACCAATCACCAGTTCGTAATTGATTTTTAAACAAGCGAACTGCGGCAGTTGCCAATCTTAAAACCCCGCATGGCAATTAGGACAACGTATAAACTACTAAAAAATTTGCCAAATTTCGAATTTGACCATTTTCCAGTTCGAAGCTTACAAGACTTTTCGCCAACTGGTGATAAATGCTACAGCAATAATCGTACACAAATATCAACCAATGAGTTTACCAGATAGTCAATTTTTCAATTTTCATAAGCTGTAAAATATACACTGCAAAAAAATGGTGAGTCAAATCGACTCTCTCGGAAATAGGCTTTTCCTGACTACACAAACTGAGTCAAATTCGACTCCACCAGAGTCAAATTCGATTCACTATATCGCACGTTTGACTCTGGCGGAGTGAATTTGACTCAGTTTGTGTAGTATGGAAAAGCCTATTTTCGAGAGACTCAATTTGACTCCCCATTTTTTGCAGTGTAGCGTGGGTGCAATGTAAACTTTAAATTAAGGTTTTTTTGCTATCCAATCACGTTAGTGCAAACCTAAACTTAAGCCTAAAGGTTTAACCTAATACTGTTTTACTATTTCGACTTTGGCTCAGTCTAAAACCTGACCCTAAGCGTAAGGCTAAAAGCTATTGCAAAAGTCAGTCTTCAACTGTTTTTGGTGACGAATGGGTTACAGTGAATACACAACTTTTGTATTTTTGGAATGACTTCCAAAATATACAGTGCTCTGCTCGGCACCACTAACTGTAAGCGCCTGTCCATTAAGCGTAAGCGCAAAAAATGGTGAGTTAAATTGACTCTCTCCGAAATAGGCTTTACGGGACTACACAAAGTGAGTCAAATTCGACTCCACCAGAGTCAAATGTGTGACTCAGTGCATCGAATTTGACTCTGGCAGAATTGAATTTCGACTCAGTTGTGCAGTCTCAAAAAGCCTATTTCAGAGAGAGTCGATTTAACTCACTATTTTTTGCAGTGTACTAACTGAAAATTTTTCCACTAAGCGTAAACGTCAATAATATATGCCTAATCTTAATCCCAATACTAGTCGCTAAGTCGACCGGTATCCTATCACCCAATGGCAATGCCTTGAAGACGGGACTAAATCCTAGACGGTATTCGTGTATACACCCCAGCTAAATATTTGAAGCAAAATGAAACACTTGATAAAGCTGAAACAAGTTTATCGTTAAAAATTCGGTAGTAGAATATGATTCTAAAGCTGTTTATCTGGGGGATTACAGTATCTTGTTATTTAAGACCGTTCTTAATAGAAAAAACTTCGTACAAAACAAGATTTCTATTACGGATTTCGTTATTAGACTTTATGGTTCCTAGATTACAGATATGTGAACAATTCAGGGTAACAAATACAAGCTAGCGAAACAAACTGCACTGCAAAAAATGGCGAGTCAAATTGGACTCTCTCCGAAATAGGCTTTTCTACACTACACAAACTAGGTCAAAGTCGACTCCATCAGAGGGCGGAGTCGAATTTGACTCAATTTGTGTAGTCCCGTAGAACCTATTTCGGAGAGAGTCAATTTGACTACGTGCGTAAGTAGAAATAGAAATGTTTCCGATTCCGTTATTTTTATACTCAAAATTAGATATTAATCATTTAAATATCACTCAATTTTTTAGCACAGATATGTCCTGCATTTGCTTGATAAAAATTAAAAATGTTAAAATTCATCCAAAATCTTAAAAAATTTCAATGCATCTGGCATTGTTTCCTTCAAATTTTGGAAACCTCGGTGATTATTTGCGTGTCTAAACTGTACTGGAAGTAATATAAAACGTCTCTGAGTCTTTTGTACTTCAATATTCGTCTGCGTTATTTTGATCACTATTCGTTTCCATAATACTTTAACACCGTCTCACATTAAGTTGCCTATAGGCAACTCAGCGCAGTGTATATACGGTAAATAATATATATCGCACCGTGCTTAACAATGGCAACACGTATACATAGTACTAAATCACCACAAGACGTGAGAGCCCACTCGGGCTCGAGCGTCGAGCTCCTATAGCTGAGTGGTGATGAAATACGCCTCCCACTCCAGTCAGTGGAGTTTGAATCCTTGCATAATAGTAGGTCTCTCAGGGGAAATAGAAAATATTGATGTGCGAAAAGGTTAACTGTCAGGGTACACCATGCTACCAACAAATTGCTGTCTGATCTTCAAAAACTCAGGTGATTCCATGTCCAACTATAAACTTAATCCTTGAACCGCACTGGCACAAAAAAGGTGTTTTGACCACAATCTGTTTACAGTATTTTAATTTTCCCCCTTGCCAAATATGGCTTCACGTAAAAACTGCGGTTAGTCTGGTGCCAGGCACAACCGGAGGTCTGCCTCCAGCTCCAGCTCCGGCTGTAACTCGGTCTCCGGCTCCGGCTTCGATAGAATTTTTGTCGGAGGTACCGGCAATTTTGTTAGTAAAATTTTGCATTTTCCCAAATTTATCTGTTTTAGCGCGTTTCGTTTTTACTTTTGTCACAATTTTCAGGAAAGCATTTCAGAAATTTCGCAGAAAATTTGCGGAATCCAAACACCTTAACAACATATTGCCGATTTGGGCTAAAATTAGTTAATTAACCATAAGTTTTACTAACTAATTTCGCCTCACTTCCGGTTCCGACTCCGACAAGTTTCGTCGACCTCCATGCAGCTTCGGTATTTTTCACCTCCGGTTGCATCCTGTATAAATATTATAGATATTGGCTAAAGTTAACCAATTAACCATCATTTTTACCACCTAATTTCACCTCACCTCCGGCTCCGGCAAGTTTCGTTACATCCGGTTTGTACTTTTCACCTCCGGTTGCACCCTGCCTGGTACACATTTTGTTCCTATTGGACTATTGGGTAACATATTGGCTGCGTCTCGGATAAAAATAGAATAACCATTTTTCCCGGCCAACAGCTCTGATTTAGGCATACGAAAAAAATTGCTGTTTTTAAAATTTGTTTAGAGCGTTTCGTTTTAACTTTTGGTACGCAATTTATACGGAAAAATTGCCGACATTTCGTAAACAATACACGTAAAACCAAAAAAATGAAAAATACATACAGATATTTGCTAAAATTAAAAACATCACTTTAACTGCTATTTTAGCTTCACGTCCGGTAAATTTTGTTCGCCACCGGCTCCATTATTTTTCACCTCCGGTGGCATCCTGATTGCATAGTTTAGCCAAACATTGGTTTGAAACTCTAGATGTCGGTAATATGCCCCAAAATTCTTTTAATGCATCAATAAGCTATTAACTAAAGACACAACTTTTATAAAAAATACGAGAAATTGCACTGCGTAAAAATTGCCGGTGTGTAGGAAAGAACGCACCCTCGATAATATCAAACCACGCCTATGGTCATCCTACAAAACCGGAACCTCAGGTAATATTACCGGAACAGAATGTAACGGTCGTTTCTCTGTCAGAGGTGGGCCACCGTGGTCATATACTTAACACTTTAATAAATTTTGGAATCTAATGATATTCGCATAAACAATACGCGCTTCTAACAACTTTGCTGATGTTCCCAATACTGGCAGCTACGCATCCCTAATCCTGCACGCAGTACGTCTTCCATATTCGCAACACCAAACGTTGCTAAACAAGCCTTGCTTAACTGCTCAACACATAAACCCGGTTAGTTTATTAATATGCAACAGAATTTTATGCATAACATGAGCGAAGCGAACTCTAAAACGAGATTGGCGAATTGCAATGATAACTGAACGCATATCCAGCACAGTGCAATTGGATTTAAATTATCTGAACATAAACGTGGAAAAATATTGTATTTCCGACACAAACATATTGCATATTTAGTGCAAAATTTATGTTAGCTACACTTAACTTGCGGTCATATCTTCTATAATTATCACCAACTTTGTTAGAATACTGAGGTGGCCCAAGTTACTGATAAGGGTGCTTTTACTAAGTCTAAACCTAGACGCCAAATTGACCCATGTAAACATCAGGGGCGGAGAGTTTTTCTGTGAGACTATAAAAGAGTAAACTTAAACTTTAGACTAATTTATTGCTTGGTTTACGCTAAGGCTTAGGAATATGCTCATACTTATGCTTAGGAACACGCTTATTATACTGTTCCGCCCCTGTTCTTTACATTGGCCGCGCCAAGATAAACAAAACAAATGCAAAACCGATCGCTTTTCAAAATCGACTTATTCATGATTCCACACCAATACAAACTATCAAATACAAGTTTAAAATCAGTTGAAGTCATTGTTTTCAATATATGATGACAATCCGTTAATCGTCATAATTTCGTTATTTTAACCCACGTCAATATTCAATAAATCTACTTACAATGACGTGTCCATATTTAAAGTATGCGCATCAAATTAATACGCAAGATACCAAGCCAACAACATGAATATATAAATACAAAATGCACCATAGCCGGAATTTCGGCTTAATGTATGTCGAAAACCAACAAATTAGTCAAATTCAAGGATCAGACTGCTAATTTACACACAGTAACTTCGGCGTTCCCCGATAACGTTGCTTTTTTTCGCATAACCATATTATACACCAAAACAACATATCACTAGTGATTTTGAATATATGAATCAAAGTATGCACCCTGTAAATTCTAATGAGTTGATTTTAACTCAAACTGAGTTGAATCCACTCAGAAGCATGAGCTCTGAATTAGGTTTGGCCAATGTATAGAAGAACACGGCCGTAAAGAGTAGTATAAGCATATTCGTACGCATAAGCCTAAACGTAAGGTCAAGCCTAAGCCAAAAAAATTAGTCTAAAGCTTAAGCTTTTACATTATTACAGTCCAACGGGAAAACGGTCCGCCCATGTTCTTTATATGGGCCATAATTTAAGTCGATGCCGCCCGACACAAAAAAAGCATAGCGTAATCTCAACGCTACGTGTCATACTTAGTTAAGCGTCCGGGTACTACTATTACTTTAGAGCTTCAGAAAACTGACCATGAGATTTCGCCAAAACCTAAAAATATTTATATCAATTGTCAAACAGTTTATTTTTTGGCAAGGCTTAAACAAATTCCCAACTACTCTTCAACTTTAAAATTGAAACGATTTCAATTCCGAACCCAAGTTTACGATATGAAGTTCGTAATTATTGGTCAGAAAATTGAAATCGTCAAAATTTTAAAGTTGACCAAATTTAAACTTCATTCATATTATATTATACACTTTTAAAACGAGCTCATAAAGTATAAATATCACAACAAACAATACCATAATAAATAGCCCATCCATAGGATGGAGTTAAATACTACTTTTGATATATTTACCTAAACAACGAATCCGAATACTAAGCTAAAATCAAATTTGAAAATTAGCTGACACTGAAACAAATTCAAAAAAGTTCCTTGTACTTTTTTTACAATCGGCATATAACTCGGCTAAATAAACGATCAACAGTATTGTAAACACATTTGCCGTATTTACATAATGTTGATACGTTCAAATTTGGAATACTATACGTTAAGCTTCGCAAACTGCTGTATTCTTAACAGTGTACAGCACCTAGACACCTTTTTAATATCCCCAAAACAATCGACTTCCACATCAGTAGATTAGGAGCTCCGCACAGTAGCGTTGTATCAACAAGTACACGACATCGCTACTGGCCAAATTTCAATTCGCTTCATTCGCCAACTCAAAAGTTACAAGACGTATCACCAACTGTTGATCGATCCTACGCACACGTTTGACCATATGAGCGTGGATCTTCATTTGACAAAGTGATACACAGTAGACACCAATAAGAAACGTACACAAAAAACGATTCACATTAAATAATCGTCGAATATTGCAACTCAATCTGAGGAACATAACGGCATGCATACACATAATATAATGCTAACCTGAAGACAATCACAAAATCTATAGACGTATTCTCGGCTGTAAAGCACCCAGTGCCAGTTAGCGATAGATCCTCAAACAGTCGACTGGACGTGAGACGCAGCTACGCCCCTTAAATTCCGCAAGAGTACACGGTGGATCAAACGCAAGTACTTGAACCAAATCTCGAATAGCACCATTCACTACGTACCTATCATCAACTGGAGACAAGTGCTACACATATTTGAGAATACGGTCACTAATTCTAAACTGTGTTATTCTGCCGTACCAATACGTGAACATTTTGACGGCCAAAATAGTCAATCTCATAACATATATTGTCATAGTTACAAAATTTCAAAATACGTATTCTTAAAAACGAATAACCAGAGCTGGACGTTTATAAATTTCAAATACCCGACCCGCGATACAACTGCGGTGCAGATTACAATACAAAGCTGATTTACGAACACTAAAAGTACGCATAGGAAATAGACACATATGTTTTTACAACGAAAAAAGTTATCAAATTCTAATCTAAGTAAGATTGAAAATCTCAATAAGCAAGGAACACAGTTTACAAACTAACACATGCTGAAACATCACCAAATTAATAAATGTTAGGTTAGCATTGAAACGTTACTATTAACTTTGACCAATATTGCAATTAATCAGTAAAATTAGACAAAGTTCAATGAATGGTACTACGTGAAGTTTATCGCTTAATTCTACTATCAAATAAAGGTAAGCAATGTGTACAAATATTTTGATTAATTAAAAATTACGTACTTATCAGGGTGCGATCGGATATCCAGTTCAGGATGCTCCAAACATCGACATCCGGTTCGGTTCCGGTATTTTGCGGCATCCTGCCGGATCACTGGTCCGTATAATTTAGTTACACAGCTGTTGCAACAATATTTTCCGGCTGAGAACTCAAAATTTAAAACTTAAAAGCCGTATTTGAGGTTTGTCCTAACTTTACAACTCCGCCTTCGGTCGGCCTTTGAAAAACCCCAACTCGGCTTTTCTGAGTATACGTAAACGCATTTTCCATACTGCATTTTAGAGCCTACAACAGCAACCAGTTTTTCTGCCAGACTCGACAAGCAATTTACAAATAATATAAACTCCATTCAACAAAAAGTGTGTCACATAGTACATACCACTATATCAGATAGCACGTTACGAGCCAAAGACAGGGTAATATCTTCCTTGAGTGAAATATCTATATAATCCAATTCCGGAATTCTACATTGTCTTATATTTATTGCTGAAAAGTACGTAAAACATAACTGAACTTCATACAATTATTTATGACAAAAATCACAATATTTCGCTGTAAACTTTGTAGAAGCTCGCTTAATGCTAACCTTGAAAGAAACAAAATTACAACATATTATAGCAAGTTGCACTAAATTACGTTGCGAAGTTACCGGAGCCGGTTATTGAACTATCTGGCTCCGGTATTTATTTGGTATCCGGTTAAAATATTCGTATGCTTTTTGATAATATATAATTCAACGAACCAACAAACAAGTTTTTTGAACCATTCCTATTACGTGTGTACAGTAATTATTAATTACTAAACGATAGACAAGGTAGCAGTTACGAGTCACGACATATGCTACAAAAGCGTTGCATGTGCATTAAGAAAGCATAAGCATACTGCCAAAGTGCCACTTGGTTTACTAACTAGATTACAAAACCAAAAAAATTCGAACGAAATTAACAAATGGAGATACGTTATTCTATACTTTAATATTACACTATCAGCACTTATACGGATTACACTATACGTACTTGTTGTACGGCGCCCGACGGCTTTGGAAGCTTCAAAAAATGTCATGTACAGCTTGGATTTCAGCGCCGTGAAGTTAGCGCCACGTGCAATTAGCAGCACACAGATGTAACACAAAGCTGAATAAAAAGTGCAATATATAGTTATGGTTAACAAAGACTTAGTTTGGTATACAAATTTTGGACCATGTGTATTACAGGGGCTTGCTCACTGGGAGACAGATGGACTGGGTGTAGCTTAGGCTTAGGCATGCTGAGCAAGCTCTTATATTTAACATGGGACCACATTTTAATTTAGTAAAATTTAATCCTTTAAATTGGATGCTAAATTGGAATACGACTACTACGTAATGTAATTGCAACACAACCATTTTGTAAACTTTAATCCTGAAAAACACTCAAAGTGCTGGATTGAGGACAGACAGTACCGAATACGTATGGTACCAACAGGAACTAAACTTTACCGGAACTGGAACATGACAACATGAACGGGAATGGAATTCTTAGCGGAACAGGAATCTGATTTTTAGATAAAAATCTTACCACAGTAGACCTTCCTAACAACAATAACATTACTATAATACTAGTGTAATGTATAATAAATACGTAATGAATAATAATATACAAAATAATAAATGATATAGCTGAAAAATGTAAACAAAGTACCATAGACAGTAGTCGCCCAACCAAAATCAAAACATAAGCCAAGTATACCGCGAACCGTTTATAAAACGCTTATATTATTTACAAGCAGAACAAGGAAAGCTCAAAAGTTATGAATTGAACTTGACCTTTGGCCTTTTCCGTAACTCTTCCAAAGTTGTGCGACTGGTCGACGAATTTTGCCAATTTTTCGTTTCATTACCGGCAAGCGCATCGACTGTTGGACGGCTCCTTTGTTGTGACTCCCGGTCATTTGTTGTAGTCGCAGCAGCACAATTGGACCGATGGCCAGAAGAAACCAATTTTCTCAAAGACCAACGAGCATGTTTACTTCTAGCCAAAGTCAATATCTCTTCACCCGCTGTGTCACCTTGAGAGGATGGCCTAGACCATCGTGCCACCGACGCTGAAAATGATTTCCGAAGTTGACAATGACGCGAAAACCAATCTGTCAACCTGCCCTGCTTTGAAGTTTTGACATCACCCGAGGTTGATTCTGACCGCCCAAATTTCTGCTGAATTCGCTGTTCGCTCTCGTTAACGCTATTCTGCCCTCTATTCTCACAGCTCGCGTCACTTTGTTTGTTGTTATCGCGATCTTCACTCACTTCTGCAACAATGTGGTCTCTTTGCTGTGCCATTTCTTTTCTACCACTACTAACGGAACGTCTTGCCAGCGTTTGCCTGTGACCACTCTCATTTCCAATAATTATTGGCTTACCGTTATCTAACCGTTGCAGTTCACGCTGCTTTACCCTGCTAATATCAGATCTATCATTGTTAGTATGCGGCAAACTCAAACACTGAGCATCGTTATGCTGAGCAACTGAAGATACTGTCTTTGACGCGTGATCAAAATTTGATATAGCACTACTATCGAGCACCTCATCTGAAGCGTCATCGATACTGAGCAGCGGTCGCGAATGTTTTGCAATCGCTGGTACATTGCAACCATCCGCTGAATTGCAACACGATTTAATTGCATGCGCTGCAGTTTCCGCGGCGCGTTCACGACAATGTTTCAAATACTTCACAGAAGTTATTACTGCGCTTTCGTGTGCATAGCTAGCACGCGGTGGACGCGAGGTACCTTTGTTTACAGACCGCCATTTTGATTCAGTTCGATGTGCTGGTGGATAGCTACCAGCGGACTGCGGTGTCCCAATTTGAACTGAATGCCCATTTTCATTCCTCGCAGAGTCGGTCTCGGTAGTTGAGTTTAAACGTTTTACGCTGCTCCCACTTAGCTCACGCGGCTGTCGCTTTTGAGCAGCATGCGGTCGTTCGGCCATTAATCGAGACGCTGACTCGCGGTCCAATATGGTCGGTACTGAACGATAACTGATGTTGTCGCTGCACGTCTTATGTCGCAACGAATTCTCAGAGCGTCCCAAATTGTCTGTTACACTGGCAGGTTTATTTGATGCTCCGGATGGACGATTGTTGTTTGAAACCGGTGCGCCAGGTCGTCGGCTTGCATAAAGATTATAGTTTTCTTTAATAATTGGAGTCGCAAACATAGTAGCACTCGATTAACGGTAAAACCACAATATAAATAAAGATGATACATATATTGGTAAATATATGTCACTAACCCTGAAATAGATTGTTGTAAAACACAATCAAAATATTTTATATAATCATGCTGCTAACTTCACCGAAACAAGAAAAACTGTGGTAATTCAAATGATCTGTAAGATTTTTGTCCGCGGGATAAACCAGCTGGAGAACTTGTTGTATTTAATGTATATTTTTGTGTTTCAGTATGCGCGTTTATGTTTTTTAAATAAATTTATAAGTCTTAGTCACTGTCTGGTATTGCACGATGGAATGCCCGAATACATAGCATACACATAAAAATGTCAACATGTAATACATATTGCATAGTAGTTACGCAGTACGCAGCGTAGTACACTAGCAAACAAAGCATATATAACTAACACAAGTAGTTGAAGCTGTGCCGCGATACCTCAGTTGGTAAGATCGTGGGCCCGGTTAGCCAAAAGTCGCTGGTTCGAATCCAATTCTGCTATACTGTTTCAACTACTTCGTACTAACATAGCACTGTCGGGTGGGGCCCCAGTGTGCACTCTGTGCCACACTGGTGCTCACCCTCGGCATTCCTCAACCTCTAGCTATGTCGTTTCCCCTTGGTATGCAATACTAGCCGTTTCAGTCTCGGTCCTAGTATCGTGGTTTGTACTTAACCGGTATCTTTTTAGCCTTGCCATACTGTTGCTCATTTGTAAAACTATTGTGCTTTAACCTTTCTGTCAAATTCTTGTCAAGCTTAGTCCTATTTCTGCCAATTTCACTTGTGTCAATTATATGTATTTTTACATATATTTTATATTGTCTTTTCAGGTACTAAAACCCCATTTTCTGACCAAATTATATGCGCTCAGTGCGTTGCGCATCCTTATTTCTACTTCTTTTCCCCTCCCTTTTTCCGTTCCTCCCTATATTTCTTGTGATCTTATATCTTTATTTTCATGTTTTAGCGTCCCTTTCCCGTTTCTCTAATTTCAATCTCATTCCATTTCGCACCTCTATTTCTGCCAATTCTGCCCCAGTTCTGTCTTATTTCCATATTCTGTGACTTGGATTATTATTCATTAGTATTGGTTTTGGTGGTGGAAATAGCGTAGCTTAGCTAGTAGATGTGCTCAAAGGATTTTCTAATTGTACGTAAAATATAGTGTTATTTTCGCACACTTGACCTATAATTCTCGCCTTGCGGAGAAGTAAAAAGTATTTAATCGGATCAGCATATTTTATTTGGTCAAAATAGTAATTTTTAGGCCTTAATCGAGTGCTCTATGTTTGCGACTCCAATTATTAAAGAAAACTATAATCTTTATGCAAGCCGACGACCTGGCCGTCACACAATCGTCCATCCGGACATCAAATAAACCTCCGTGTACAGACAATTTGACGCTCTAATTCGTTGCGACATAAACGTGCAGCGACAACATAGTTATCGTTCATACCGACCATATTGGCCGCGAGTCAGCGTCTCGATTGGCCGCGCCGCACTCTCAAAAGCGCACCGCGGAGCTAAGTGGCAGCGCGTTTACTCACTACCGAGACCGCTCTGCGATGAAATGGGCATTCAGTTCAATTGGCACCGCGTCCGCTGGTAGCTCCCACCACACCGACTGATCAAATGGCGGTCTGTAACAAAGGTACCTCGCGTCCACCGCGTGCTAGCTATCACCGAAGCGCAGTAATAACTTCTGTAGTATTTAACATTGTCGGACCCCGCACTGCAGCGCATGCAATTAAATCGTGTTCATTCAGCGGATGTTGCATGTACCAGCGATTGCAAAACATTCGCGACCGCTGCTCAGTATGATGCGCTTCAGATAGGTGCTCGATAGTAGTCTATATCAAATTTTGATCACGCGTCAAAGACAGTATCTTCAGTTGCTCAGCATAACGATGCTCAGTGTTTGAGTTTGCCGCATACTAACAATGATAGCATCTAATATTAGCAGGGTAAAGCAGCGTGAACTGCAACGGTTAGATAACGGTAAGCCAATAATTATTGGAAATGAGAGTGGTCACAGGCAAACGCTGGCAAGACGTTCCGGTTAGTAGTGGTCAGAAAAGAAATGGCACAGCAAAGAGACCACATTGTTGCAGAAGTGAGTGAAGATCGCGATAACAACAAACAAAGTGACGCGGAGCTGTGAGAATAGAGGGCAGAATAGCGTTAACGAGAGCGAACAGCGAATTCAGCAGAAATTTGGGCGGTCAGAATCAACCTCGGGTGATGTCAAAACTTCAAAGCAGGGCAGGCTGACAGATTGGTTTTCGCGTCATTGTCAACTTCGGAAATCATTTTCAGCGTCGGTGGCACGATGGCTCTCGGCCATCCTCTCAAGGTGACACAGCGGGTGAAGAGAGTATTGACTTTGGCTAGAAGTAAAACATGCTCCTTTGTTGGTCTTTTAGAGAAAATTGGTTTCTTCTGGCCATCAGGTCCAATTGTGCTCCTGCGACTACAACAAATGACCGGGAGTCACAACAAAGGAGCCGTCCAACAGTCGATGCGCTTGCCGGTAATGAAACGAAAAATTGGCAAAATTCGTCGACCAGTCGCACAACTTTGGAAGAGTTACGGAAAAGGCCAAAGGTCAAGTTCAATTCATAACTTTTGAGCTTTTCCTTGTTCTGCTTATAAAATAATATAAGCGTTTTATAAACGGTTCGCGGCTTACGCTTCGCTTTATGTTTTGATTTTGGTTGGGCGACTACTGTCTATGGTACTTTGTTTACATTTTTCAGCTATATCATTTATTATTTTGTATATTATTATTCATTACGTATTTATTATACATTACACTAGTATTATAGTAATGTTATTGTTGTTAGGAAGGTCTACTTGTGGTAAGATTTTTATCTAAAAATCAGTCTCCTGTTCCGCTAAGAATTCCATTTCCGTTCATGTTGTCATGTTCCAGTTCCGGTAAACGTTTAGTTCCTATTGGTACCGTACGTATTCGGTACTTTCTATTACCTCAATCTCACTCTTTGATATTTTTCAGGATTAAAGTTTACAAAATCGTTGTGTTACAATTACATTACGTAGTAGTCATATTCCAATTTAGCATCCAAATTTAAAGGATTAAATTTTACTAAGATTAAAATGTGGTCCCATGTTAAATATAAGAGCTTGCTCAGCATGCCTAAGCCTAAGCTACACCCAGTCCATCTGTCTCCCCAGCGAGCAAGCCCCTCTAATACACAGGTCCAAAATTTTATACCAAACTAAGTCTTTGTTAACCATAACTATATATTGCACTTTTTATTCAGCTTTGTGTTACATCTGTGTGCTGCTAATTGCACGTGGCGCTAACTTCACGGCGCTGAAATCCAAGCTGTACATGACATTTTTTGAAGCTTCCAAAGCCGTCGGGCGCCGTACAACAAGTACGTATAGTGTAATCCGTATAAGTGCTGATAGTGTAATATTAAAGTATAGAATAACCGTATCTCCATTTGTTAATTTCGTTCGAATTTTTTTGGTTTTGTAATCTAGTTAGTAAACCAAGTGGCACTTTGGCAGTATGCTTATGCTTTCTTAATGCACATGCAACGCTTTTGTAGCATATGTCGTGACTCATAACTGCTACCTTTTCTATCGTTTAGTAATTAATAATTACTGTACACACGTAATAGGAATGGTTCAAAAAACTTGTTTGTTGGTTCGTTGAATTATATATTATCAAAAAGCATACGAATATTTTAACCGGATACCAAATAAATACCGGAGCCAGATAGTTCAATAACCGGCTCCGGTAACTTCGCAACGTAATTTAGTGCAACTTGCTATAATATGTTGTAATTTTGTTTCTTTCAAGGTTAGCATTAAGCGAGCTTCTACAAAGTTTACAGCGAAATATTGTGATTTTTGTCATAAATAATTGTATGAAGTTCAGTTATGTTTTACGTACTTTTCAGCAATAAATATAAGACAATGTAGAATTCCGGAATTGGATTATATAGATATTTCACTCAAGGAAGATATTACCCTGTCTTTGGCTCGTAACGTGCTATCTGATATAGTGGTATGTACTATGTGACACACTTTTTGTTGAATGGAGTTTATATTATTTGTAAATTGCTTGTCGAGTCTGGCAGAAAAACTGGTTGATGTTGTAGGCTCTAAAATGCAGTATGGAAAATGCGTTTACGTATACTCAGAAAAGCCGAGTTGGGGTTTTTCAAAGGCCGACCGAAGGCGGAGTTGTAAAGTAGGACAAACCTCAAATACGGCTTTTAAGTTTTAAATTTTGAGTTCTCAGCCGGAAAATATTGTTGCAACAGCTGTGTAACTAAATTATACGGACCAGTGATCCGGCAGGATGCCGCAAATACCGGAACCGAACCGGATGTCGATGTTTGGAGCATCCTGAACTGGATATCCGATCGCACCCTGATAAGTACGTAATTTTTAATTAATCAAAATATTTGTACACATTCTTACCTTTATTTGATAGTAGAATTAAGCGATAAACTTCACGTAGTACCATTCATTGAACTTTGTCTAATTTTACTGATTAATTGCAATATTGGTAAAAGTTAATAGTAACGTTTCAATGCTAACCTAACATTTATTAATTTGGTGATGTTTCAGCATGTGTTAGTTTGTAAACTGTGTTCCTTGCTTATTGAGTTTTCAATCTTACTTAATTAGAATTTGATAACTTTTTTCGTTGTAAAAACATATGTGTCTATTTCCTATGCGTACTTTTAGTGTTCGTAAATCAGCTTTGTATTGTAATCTCACCGCAGTTGTATGCGGGTCGGGTATTTGAAATTTATAAACGTCCAGCTCTGGTTATTCGTTTTTAAGAATACGTATTTTGAAATTTTGTAACTATGACAATATATGTTATGAGATTGACTATTTTGGCCGTCAAAATGTTCACGTATTGGTACGGCAGAATAACACAGTTTAGAATTAGTGACCGTATTCTCAAATATGTGTAGCACTTGTCTCCAGTTGATGATAGGTACGTAGTGAATGGTGCTATTCGAGATTTGGTTCAAGTACTTGCGTTTGATCCACCGTGTACTCTTGCGGAATTTAAGGGGCGTAGCTGCGTCTCACGTCCAGTCGACTGTTTGAGGATCTATCGCTAACTGGCACTGGGTGCTTTACAGCCGAGAATACGTCTATAGATTTTGTGATTGTCTTCAGGTTAGCATTATATTATGTGTATGCATGCCGTTATGTTCCTCAGATTGAGTTGCAATATTCGACGATTATTTAATGTGAATCGTTTTTTGTGTACGTTTCTTATTGGTGTCTACTGTGTATCACTTTGTCAAATGAAGATCCACGCTCATATGGTCAAACGTGTGCGTAGGATCGATCAACAGTTGGTGATACGTCTTGTAACTTTTGAGTTGGCGAATGAAGCGAATTGAAATTTGGCCAGTAGCGATGTCGTGTACTTGTTGATACAACGCTACTGTGCGGAGCTCCTAATCTACTGATGTGGAAGTCGATTGTTTTGGGGATATTAAAAAGGTGTCTAGGTGCTGTACACTGTTAAGAATACAGCAGTTTGCGAAGCTTAACGTATAGTATTCCAAATTTGAACGTATCAACATTATGTAAATACGGCAAATGTGTTTACAATACTGTTGATCGTTTATTTAGCCGAGTTATATGCCGATTGTAAAAAAAGTACAAGGAACTTTTTTGAATTTGTTTCAGTGTCAGCTAATTTTCAAATTTGATTTTAGCTTAGTATTCGGATTCGTTGTTTAGGTAAATATATCAAAAGTAGTATTTAACTCCATCCTATGGATGGGCTATTTATTATGGTATTGTTTGTTGTGATATTTATACTTTATGAGCTCGTTTTAAAAGTGTATAATATAATATGAATGAAGTTTAAATTTGGTCAACTTTAAAATTTTGACGATTTCAATTTTCTGACCAATAATTACGAACTTCATATCGTAAACTTGGGTTCGGAATTGAAATCGTTTCAATTTTAAAGTTGAAGAGTAGTTGGGAATTTGTTTAAGCCTTGCCAAAAAATAAACTGTTTGACAATTGATATAAATATTTTTAGGTTTTGGCGAAATCTCATGGTCAGTTTTCTGAAGCTCTAAAGTAATAGTAGTACCCGGACGCTTAACTAAGTATGACACGTAGCGTTGAGATTACGCTATGCTTTTTTTGTGTCGGGCGGCATCGACTAAATTATGGCCCATATAAAGAACATGGGCGGACCGTTTTCCCGTTGGACTGTAATAATGTAAAAGCTTAAGCTTTAGACTAATTTTTTTGGCTTAGGCTTGACCTTACGTTTAGGCTTATGCGTACGAATATGCTTATACTACTCTTTACGGCCGTGTTCTTCTATACATTGGCCAAACCTAATTCAGAGCTCATGCTTCTGAGTGGATTCAACTCAGTTTGAGTTAAAATCAACTCATTAGAATTTACAGGGTGCATACTTTGATTCATATATTCAAAATCACTAGTGATATGTTGTTTTGGTGTATAATATGGTTATGCGAAAAAAAGCAACGTTATCGGGGAACGCCGAAGTTACTGTGTGTAAATTAGCAGTCTGATCCTTGAATTTGACTAATTTGTTGGTTTTCGACATACATTAAGCCGAAATTCCGGCTATGGTGCATTTTGTATTTATATATTCATGTTGTTGGCTTGGTATCTTGCGTATTAATTTGATGCGCATACTTTAAATATGGACACGTCATTGTAAGTAGATTTATTGAATATTGACGTGGGTTAAAATAACGAAATTATGACGATTAACGGATTGTCATCATATATTGAAAACAATGACTTCAACTGATTTTAAACTTGTATTTGATAGTTTGTATTGGTGTGGAATCATGAATAAGTCGATTTTGAAAAGCGATCGGTTTTGCATTTGTTTTGTTTATCTTGGCGCGGCCAATGTAAAGAACAGGGGCGGAACAGTATAATAAGCGTGTTCCTAAGCATAAGTATGAGCATATTCCTAAGCCTTAGCGTAAACCAAGCAATAAATTAGTCTAAAGTTTAAGTTTACTCTTTTATAGTCTCACAGAAAAACTCTCCGCCCCTGATGTTTACATGGGTCAATTTGGCGTCTAGGTTTAGACTTAGTAAAAGCACCCTTATCAGTAACTTGGGCCACCTCAGTATTCTAACAAAGTTGGTGATAATTATAGAAGATATGACCGCAAGTTAAGTGTAGCTAACATAAATTTTGCACTAAATATGCAATATGTTTGTGTCGGAAATACAATATTTTTCCACGTTTATGTTCAGATAATTTAAATCCAATTGCACTGTGCTGGATATGCGTTCAGTTATCATTGCAATTCGCCAATCTCGTTTTAGAGTTCGCTTCGCTCATGTTATGCATAAAATTCTGTTGCATATTAATAAACTAACCGGGTTTATGTGTTGAGCAGTTAAGCAAGGCTTGTTTAGCAACGTTTGGTGTTGCGAATATGGAAGACGTACTGCGTGCAGGATTAGGGATGCGTAGCTGCCAGTATTGGGAACATCAGCAAAGTTGTTAGAAGCGCGTATTGTTTATGCGAATATCATTAGATTCCAAAATTTATTAAAGTGTTAAGTATATGACCACGGTGGCCCACCTCTGACAGAGAAACGACCGTTACATTCTGTTCCGGTAATATTACCTGAGGTTCCGGTTTTGTAGGATGACCATAGGCGTGGTTTGATATTATCGAGGGTGCGTTCTTTCCTACACACCGGCAATTTTTACGCAGTGCAATTTCTCGTATTTTTTATAAAAGTTGTGTCTTTAGTTAATAGCTTATTGATGCATTAAAAGAATTTTGGGGCATATTACCGACATCTAGAGTTTCAAACCAATGTTTGGCTAAACTATGCAATCAGGATGCCACCGGAGGTGAAAAATAATGGAGCCGGTGGCGAACAAAATTTACCGGACGTGAAGCTAAAATAGCAGTTAAAGTGATGTTTTTAATTTTAGCAAATATCTGTATGTATTTTTCATTTTTTTGGTTTTACGTGTATTGTTTACGAAATGTCGGCAATTTTTCCGTATAAATTGCGTACCAAAAGTTAAAACGAAACGCTCTAAACAAATTTTAAAAACAGCAATTTTTTTCGTATGCCTAAATCAGAGCTGTTGGCCGGGAAAAATGGTTATTCTATTTTTATCCGAGACGCAGCCAATATGTTACCCAATAGTCCAATAGGAACAAAATGTGTACCAGGCAGGGTGCAACCGGAGGTGAAAAGTACAAACCGGATGTAACGAAACTTGCCGGAGCCGGAGGTGAGGTGAAATTAGGTGGTAAAAATGATGGTTAATTGGTTAACTTTAGCCAATATCTATAATATTTATACAGGATGCAACCGGAGGTGAAAAATACCGAAGCTGCATGGAGGTCGACGAAACTTGTCGGAGTCGGAACCGGAAGTGAGGCGAAATTAGTTAGTAAAACTTATGGTTAATTAACTAATTTTAGCCCAAATCGGCAATATGTTGTTAAGGTGTTTGGATTCCGCAAATTTTCTGCGAAATTTCTGAAATGCTTTCCTGAAAATTGTGACAAAAGTAAAAACGAAACGCGCTAAAACAGATAAATTTGGGAAAATGCAAAATTTTACTAACAAAATTGCCGGTACCTCCGACAAAAATTCTATCGAAGCCGGAGCCGGAGACCGAGTTACAGCCGGAGCTGGAGCTGGAGGCAGACCTCCGGTTGTGCCTGGCACCAGACTAACCGCAGTTTTTACGTGAAGCCATATTTGGCAAGGGGGAAAATTAAAATACTGTAAACAGATTGTGGTCAAAACACCTTTTTTGTGCCAGTGCGGTTCAAGGATTAAGTTTATAGTTGGACATGGAATCACCTGAGTTTTTGAAGATCAGACAGCAATTTGTTGGTAGCATGGTGTACCCTGACAGTTAACCTTTTCGCACATCAATATTTTCTATTTCCCCTGAGAGACCTACTATTATGCAAGGATTCAAACTCCACTGACTGGAGTGGGAGGCGTATTTCATCACCACTCAGCTATAGGAGCTCGACGCTCGAGCCCGAGTGGGCTCTCACGTCTTGTGGTGATTTAGTACTATGTATACGTGTTGCCATTGTTAAGCACGGTGCGATATATATTATTTACCGTATATACACTGCGCTGAGTTGCCTATAGGCAACTTAATGTGAGACGGTGTTAAAGTATTATGGAAACGAATAGTGATCAAAATAACGCAGACGAATATTGAAGTACAAAAGACTCAGAGACGTTTTATATTACTTCCAGTACAGTTTAGACACGCAAATAATCACCGAGGTTTCCAAAATTTGAAGGAAACAATGCCAGATGCATTGAAATTTTTTAAGATTTTGGATGAATTTTAACATTTTTAATTTTTATCAAGCAAATGCAGGACATATCTGTGCTAAAAAATTGAGTGATATTTAAATGATTAATATCTAATTTTGAGTATAAAAATAACGGAATCGGAAACATTTCTATTTCTACTTACGCACGTAGTCAAATTGACTCTCTCCGAAATAGGTTCTACGGGACTACACAAATTGAGTCAAATTCGACTCCGCCCTCTGATGGAGTCGACTTTGACCTAGTTTGTGTAGTGTAGAAAAGCCTATTTCGGAGAGAGTCCAATTTGACTCGCCATTTTTTGCAGTGCAGTTTGTTTCGCTAGCTTGTATTTGTTACCCTGAATTGTTCACATATCTGTAATCTAGGAACCATAAAGTCTAATAACGAAATCCGTAATAGAAATCTTGTTTTGTACGAAGTTTTTTCTATTAAGAACGGTCTTAAATAACAAGATACTGTAATCCCCCAGATAAACAGCTTTAGAATCATATTCTACTACCGAATTTTTAACGATAAACTTGTTTCAGCTTTATCAAGTGTTTCATTTTGCTTCAAATATTTAGCTGGGGTGTATACACGAATACCGTCTAGGATTTAGTCCCGTCTTCAAGGCATTGCCATTGGGTGATAGGATACCGGTCGACTTAGCGACTAGTATTGGGATTAAGATTAGGCATATATTATTGACGTTTACGCTTAGTGGAAAAATTTTCAGTTAGTACACTGCAAAAAATAGTGAGTCAAATTGACTCTCTCTGAAATAGGCTTTTTGAGACTGCACAACTGAGTCGAAATTCAATTCTGCCAGAGTCAAATTCGATGCACTGAGTCACACATTTGACTCTGGTGGAGTCGAATTTGACTCACTTTGTGTAGTCCCGTAAAGCCTATTTCGGAGAGAGTCAATTTAACTCACCATTTTTTGCGCTTACGCTTAATGGACAGGCGCTTACAGTTAGTGGTGCCGAGCAGAGCACTGTATATTTTGGAAGTCATTCCAAAAATACAAAAGTTGTGTATTCACTGTAACCCATTCGTCACCAAAAACAGTTGAAGACTGACTTTTGCAATAGCTTTTAGCCTTACGCTTAGGGTCAGGTTTTAGACTGAGCCAAAGTCGAAATAGTAAAACAGTATTAGGTTAAACCTTTAGGCTTAAGTTTAGGTTTGCACTAACGTGATTGGATAGCAAAAAAACCTTAATTTAAAGTTTACATTGCACCCACGCTACACTGCAAAAAATGGGGAGTCAAATTGAGTCTCTCGAAAATAGGCTTTTCCATACTACACAAACTGAGTCAAATTCACTCCGCCAGAGTCAAACGTGCGATATAGTGAATCGAATTTGACTCTGGTGGAGTCGAATTTGACTCAGTTTGTGTAGTCAGGAAAAGCCTATTTCCGAGAGAGTCAATTTGACTCACCATTTTTTTGCAGTGTATATTTTACAGCTTATGAAAATTGAAAAATTGACTATCTGGTAAACTCATTGGTTGATATTTGTGTACGATTATTGCTGTAGCATTTATCACCAGTTGGCGAAAAGTCTTGTAAGCTTCGAACTGGAAAATGGTCAAATTCGAAATTTGGCAAATTTTTTAGTAGTTTATACGTTGTCCTAATTGCCATGCGGGGTTTTAAGATTGGCAACTGCCGCAGTTCGCTTGTTTAAAAATCAATTACGAACTGGTGATTGGTGTTTACGGTATAGATAACAGCACGAACGATCCCAACAGAAATCAAATGAATATCTCGTTTGGACTCTATTTGGTGTATCTCTGTATTCGTCCCATAGAATACAAGGTAACTTTTCAAAATCATAAAATATTTTCTGTAATTGGAATTTAGGCATTTTCAGGCGAAATAATGTTTTTCATTGTTTTATTTTTAACATTTCACTTTCCACATTTTTTTAATTTTTCTTTTGATTTGAACCTAAATTTAGTTTAAAAAATGCCAGCTTTTAGTTAAGATTGTATTCTGAAAGTAGAATTTTTACTGTTGGAATACAATTGTTTATATTCATAGACGCAGTAGGTGCGTTTAGCAAACTATGACCAGGATTCCATGGCCGTAGTGTGCGAGGGACTAACGCAGTCTCCCCTATTTAAACCTACATTCACCCCCTTATGACTTAAATTTATCTCTACAAAATTAAAAGGTGCCCCACGTTTAGGAATATTTTGATTTGCCCCCCCCCCTCCTGAAATTTTTTGGACCTTTACTAACAATTCCTGGTTGCGAGGCTGCCAAGGATTTTCAACCGTTGTCGAAAATAGCGGCTTATTTTGCCTGAACCAGATTGGGCCAAAACCAAATATTGAAAATAATCTTGACGTTGATTCAATACATTTGTATTGGCAAAATTTTATATTTATGCAACTTAATATTAGCGTTTTTTTGAGACATTTGGAGATTTGAAAATAATTTCAGTGAAATAAGGCTAAAACAAAGGCTTAGGCGTAGCTATTAATCCTCTAGGCCAAGCTTTAGGTTTAGGCTTAGGCGTAGCTATTAATCCTTTAGGCCAAGGTTTAGGTTTAGACTTAGGCGTAGCTGTTAATCCTTTAGGCCAAGGTTTAGGTTTAGGCTAAGGCGTAGCTATTAATCTTTTAGGCCAAGGTTTAGGTTTAGGCTTAGGCGTAGCTATTAATCCTTTAGGCCAAGGTTTAGGCTTAGGCGTAGCTATTAATCCTTTAGGCCAAGGTTTAGGTTTAGACTTAGGCGTAGCTATTAATCCTTTAGGCCAAGGCTTAGGTTTAGACTTAGGCGTAGCTATTAATCCTTTAGGCCAAGGTTTTGGTTTAGACTTAGGCGTAGCTATTTATCCTTTAGGCCAAGGTTTAGGCTTAGGCGTAGCTATTAATCCTTTAGGCCAAGGTTTAGGTTTAAACTTAGGCGTAGCTATTAATCCTTTAGGCCAAGGTTTAGGTTTAGACTTAGGCGTAGCTATTAATCCTTTAGGTCAAGGTTTAGGCTTAGGCGTAGCTATTAATCCTTTAGGCCAAGGTTTAGGTTTAGACTTAGGCGTAGCTATTAATTCTTTAGGCCAAGGTTTAGGCTTATGCGTAGCTAGCCTAAATCCTGTACCGAACCCTAAGTCTGCGGACGGGTAAACGCTCTCAAAAGAGAATATATTTTCTAAATTTTCAGACTTCTATTGCAATCCGTATTTATCAACTCGCTATAATCCACACAAACATCCCGTCTTGCGTATCATAATAACTATCAGTCCTTTTTGGTGCTATTCACTGGTGCTTAATCTCGTTGCATCTTGAGTGTTTTACCATTTCTTAGATAATCGTAATTAGCAAAATTCAAACGGTTTAGTAATCATGCACCACGTTGCCACTAAATCGGCGACTTCGGCTAAAACCAAAGAGCTGTCTTCAGTAGAAAGCAATATTACCGATAGCAACAGTACCTGCGCTATCCACCACAATAAATCCAATAATAGTAATAACAACAACACAATAAACAATAATAATAATAATAATAACAATAATACAAATAGTAACGATAGCAGTAACATCGCAACACAATATCCGGTAAATAGCCGATTCCACTTGCCGCCGGAAGCGGAACAACGGTTGATTGCGCTTGAAGAACATACCGGATGTCGAATTGTTCAAGAAAATGGTCAACGGTGAGTATGTACTTACACTGAAAAACAACAGATATTTCACAGGGGCGTAGTCTGTAATTTTCGGAAAGATATAATAACCACGTCTGAAAGTTTTTTTCGAAAACGAGAAAATTTTTTGACCTGTGTAATATTGTACACTGTAAACTCAAATGATTGAATTTATCAATTTAGACGGAAAGTTAGTTATTACTGAGTTAATAACAGTAAACTTTAGCTCACTCTGAGTTGACTTGATTCTCGCTGTGAGTTGAGTTGAAGCCGGAGGCGTTGATTAATTAAATCAGAATGAGTTTAATCACCTCAGAGTTGTGCATTCTGATAGTCCTAAATCAGACTGAGTGATTGAATTTATTCAGAGTTAAAATCAATCCACTGGAATTTACAGTGTACTGTCTGTTCAAGTATATTTTTTTCGAGTGTGTAGAAATTTTGGGAATACATCAGTATTAATCCCTTGTTGTAGCCAATGGATACAACAGGGGCGGCGCAGTACTCTCGAAAAACTTAAACTTAAATTATAGCTTAGCTAAACTTGAAAATTAGTTTTAATAAAACTTAACTGGCTGGACGGACTAACTAAACTAGAATTTTTGGTTTCACTTGAACTAACATGTTTTTAACTTTAACACGAATATAAGTAAACATATTTTTAATTAAAGTAACAAGTGCAGCCCAGAAATTATGTGTATCTAAGAGTTCGTTAAGTTTAGCTTAAACTGAACATATGTATGATTTGAAATGACTTTAAGCGTAAATCTACCTGTTAGTTTTGTTAATCTAGAAAGTTAGTTTAATACTCCTGGATTACCTTAAGCTTAATTCAAAAGCCTAAGCCGAAACATAAGCAAAAAAACTTAGTCCAAAGCTTAAACTTACTCTATTCCAGTGCCACGGAATCACGTTCCGCCTCTGATGTTTACATGGACCCTTATTGTCCAAGTCCCTGCTCAATTTAAGCTTATTACATTAATTAAGTTTCAAAGTGTTGACGTTTCAAATGAGTAGATATTTTTCAAATATGTGTAACGCCTACCAGCCCGTAGCCAAGGGGGGCAGGTGGGGGCTCAGCCCCCTGGAAAAATTTCGGCCCCCCTTAGAAAGTTTTCAACCTTGTTTGCAAGTCATTAAACACTGTGAATGCCAAAAACACTGAATGCACCCTCCTGAAAATTTTTTAGCCCACGCTAGCAAGATGAGCTGGCTACGGGCCTGAACGTCTATAACCAGTTAAACAAGTCAACCAGCGTCAGAAGTACAGTATTGCAGTCGCCGCCGTTCGTAAGTCAAGGAATGTTATCGATACCTGACCACGAGTACTACTGCATTTACTTGAGAGAATACTCGACGGTATCAAACGCTTGAAATTTCCCCCCCTACTCCCTAAAAGCTTAAACTCACTTGATTCAAGCTTAAGCTAATCCACCAGTATTAAACTAACTTTTTAGATTAACTAATCTAACAGATAGGTTTACGCTTAAACTCATTTAAAATCTTACATATTTTCAGTTTAAGCTAAACTTATTAAACTGTTAGATACATGGCTGCTCTTGTTACTTAATCTAAAAATAAGTTTACTTAAACTCGTGTTAAACTTAAAAACATGTTAGTTCAAGCGAAACTTGAAATTCTAGTTTAGTTAGTCCGTCCAGCCATTTAAGTTTTACTTAAACTGATATTCAAGTATAGTTAAGCTATAATTTAAGTTTAAGTTTTTAGAGAGTAATCTAAATCGATGGAATTCAAACCCTTTGTGCTCGGCGACAAGGCAACAATAACATTGTAAGGCGGTATTTTTATTTTTCAGAAAATTTGGCGGACCCCCTCCGAATTGGACTGGACCTGCGCCGTCCAGATGTTGTGAAGTATTTATTGGTAAGTATATACAATGGCGGATCCATGGGGGCCACCCCGGCCGTGGCCCCCCCCCAACAGCATCTCGACAAAAATTATATAGCAATTTTATGGCAATAGTTCGTGGTTTGTGTGTGGGCGACAAAATAAGTTTATTACCTGTGAACTTTTGTCCCCCCCATTTTGAAATCCTTGGTCCGCCACTGAGTATAAATGTTCCTATTCAGAGCCCGTATTCTCAAATGTGTGTAGCACCTATCACAAATTGGTGGCGACAGGTTTTTTACAACGTTGAAACAAAACAATACTGAGGCTCGAAATTCAGCACATTTTTCGTATGATTTTACGTTTTACTCCTGCACCAATTTTGAGGTCAACAACTGCAATAGTTAGTAAATTTGAAAAAACTATTACTGGTTGATGATAGTTGCTAGATACATTTAATGGGACAAGCAGTTTAGGCTGTAGGCTTATGCCTGACGGCCCTCAGACGAACCTTCGGTTTTTAGCATTAGCTGTAAGAACCATATTAAAAAGAAGTTGACTGATATTTATTTGGCCTCTAAAGCGGTACACCATTGCTATTCGGTTGCAGACTGTTATTTATTTTTCAACTCAGCTTGAGAGTTTTATTTGGACAACACATGTCAGCTATTTTCGAACATTTAAACGTCTATTACTTTGAACAATATTTCAATTATTAAATGTGTATTGCAATATAACTACGAAATATATTAAGCAATAGTGAGAACCATGAATTTGAAAATAGATGTTGCTAGCGCAGTATATATATAGACGTCTGCGTGAATATTGACCGGAAGCACATTTATTATATATTTATTTATTTATTTATTTATTTTTTCTTATTTATTTATTTATTTATTTGCAGGCAAAATCCCACGAAACATCATGGAAGACGAACTGGTGCCGATATTTCAACAAATTGGCGAAATTTACGAATTTCGACTGATGATCGATTTGAATGGATTCAATCGAGGATTTGCGTTTGTGATGTACACATCGATTGAAAACGCGAAACGCGCAGTCAAGTGAGGCTGGTTACTCTGGCGCCGTCCGCCGTCCGGTCCTTCGCCGCGGTCCTTCGCCGCGGTCCTTCGCCGCGGTCCTTCGTCGCGGTCCTTCGTCGGCCGCGAAACGTCGTGGCATTATAATTTGAGTCTTGTACAGTTTATTCAAACCAACTTCGCAGTTTTAGGCTCAAGGCTTAGATTTAGGCTTAGTCTTAGTTAAACGGCCACGACATATTCGTATGCGACACGGTACGTTGGATATAACGCGATGCTATATATGTAATTTAGCTTCTATATTTAACCTCTTGTCGCATAGTGTTGACTACGGGAAACTCAACGCAGTGTATATACGTTAAATAATATATATCGCACAGCGTTCAACAATTGCAACACGTATACATAGTACTAAATCACCACAAGACGTGAGAGCCCTCTCGGGCTCGAGCGTCAAGCTTCTATTGCTGAGGGGTGATAGTAAATGCCTCCCACTCCACTCACTGGAGTTCGAATCCTAGCATAAAAGTAGGTCTCAGATGAAATAGAAAATATTCTTGTGATAAAGGGTTAAAAACGATTATAGCATCTATCAGTTAGCGATAGGTTTTCAAACAAACGTACTGTTGTTGAACACAGATGCTTTGTTAGCAACTGCGATCAATAACAGCGTTTGAATTGTCAACTTTGATTCTTTGTATCAAAAGTTGCAACGTATACGTATTAAAAATTGCCTAATGAATATATACACACTTCTCCACACCTAAAATTTAGGCTTAGGCTTAGGTAAAGGCTCAGTCAAAAGTAGGAGGCTTACGCCTAAGCCTCCTGCGGTATAAGAAGTGTGTATAAGTGAAACAAATTTATATTTTAGACAACTGAACAATGTAGAAATTCGTAAATCAAGACATCTTGGCGTTGTTCCAACGGCGGACAACTGCCAACTGTTCATTAATGGATTTCCCAAAATTAAAACACGAGATGAAATTAAGGTAAGGTTGTATTTTGGGATAGGGCAACGGAGTCGAATTTGACTCATTTTGTGTAGTCCCGTAGAGCCTATCTTCGGAGAGAGTCAATTTGACTAACCTTTTTTGCAGTGTGCGTTACCGTTAATATATTGTCTGGTCAATACATAGACCAGCGCCGCGGCAGTAGTATAAGCATATTGCTAAGCCTAACTCTAAGCCTTAACATATGCGTAAGGCTAAACCTACAGCCATAAGCCTAAACGTAAGCGTAAGCCTAAACATAAACATAAAGCTAAACCTTTACGTTAGCCTAAGCCTAAACCTAAACATGAATCTAAGTCTAAACATGAACGTTATCGTAAGCTTACACCTATGCCAAAGCGTAAGCTTAAACCTACGCCTAAAGGAAACAATTCATCTCTATAGCTTAAACTTACTCTAATCCAGTCCAGCGGAAAAACGATCCGCCTTTGATCTTTACATGTGCGTTATATTTTTCGCCAGCTCGCCTCAGCTATGTCGTGTTTAGATGGTTGTTTGTTTGATTTTTGCATTTGCATATGTCATTATGCTTTGCATTTGTGCCTGTTAGTAAATAAACACGTAAGCAATTTACGGATGTTATTACGACCTAATTTGCAATAATTATATTTTATATATACATATCAAACCAAATGTGATATTATTATCAAAAGTATTAAACTCAGAGATTAACTAATTAGCATGCTGCTTAGCGCATAGGCTTGAAACACT
>JASANG010001961.1:0-37788 GCA_030248215.1 Enoplolaimus lenunculus
AAATATCCCCTATCAGGTATTTCCAGACACTAGTCTTGACTATTTTTGTGTAAAAAATTTTGTTACCTGCTAAAACTAAATGTAATACCCACTGAAAATACACCCACGATACCTTGTTGTTCCATATATTGCGAGCATAAGATGGTGACCCATAACACCTGCTGCATCATGCAACTGATACCAGTCAAGCAAGGGGTCATGCACAAACGCTTCCATTAGAGTTAATACAACATCGGCATTAGATCGCAATATTTCCAATGTTCGCGTTATCGTTGCTCGAAAAGTTCCTAAATCTCCATCTAAGCTTTTAGCATAATTGGTGACAATGTTGCCCAAACTGCAAATATTGGCCGAAGAACTACTTTTTGAAAAAGTGAATAAAAAAGCGTGCTGACTTCATAGTTTTGGCTGAGAATGCTGAATAATCTCTAATCACAGCCGAGGTTGCTATGAAATTCTGTCAATTATTTCTAGCTGAGGGGGTTAACGGGAAGAGCCAGCACGGTCCCAGCACGGTCATTATCTTACACTAGGTGATTTTATATCAGTAATCCGTCCCTGCAATGGAAGGCTCATCCACTAACCTTCAACGCCGGTCAACCCTAACGCCGCCTCCAAGTTTTGCGTCAACCGAAACGGAACGCGCTCTGGAACTTGCAGACGCAATCCCTTCTCGAAACACACGTTATAGTCAACATGAACAACCTAAAACTTATTCTTCAAAAAACAATGTGGAGAATAGCCATCGAAAACTTAAGTCTTTGTGGCGACACATTATGTTGCGGAAAATACAGTAAAGACGCTAAATCTTACATTGATCTTTAATATTGCTAAGATAACATATTTCTGCTCAGGGTTACCTGACATCGTATTGTATCTCTTAAAATCATTATAAAAATTATAGAGAAGTCTACCAGAGAATAGTTAATATTAAATCACAACTGCAGGCTATTGCGTGGTCAAGCTAAATTAAATTCACAACTGATTTTGTGCTTTGTAAATGTTTTAATGCATGCCTCATACATACCTGACCACAGGTTAAATCAATTAGCACGTTATCTAAATGACGATCTCCAAGACCAATCAAATAACCGATAGCAGACATTACGCCAAGCGACCTTGCAAACGTTTCAGTGAACTGCCACCATTCGGCAGGATCGGTACTCATACACCACAGCTCTCTAAAATGCAACGATAACATCTTTAAAATAACCCTAAATACAGCCTGAATCATCAAATACCCAAAATACATTGATCATATTTCGATAAATGATGCCGAAAATGGATGCGTTATTCAAAAACAACTACGATGCTTGTTAGCTTGTACTACTTTATATAAACTGTTTCGCAGTGATATTTTTCGCATCATTACCAATTACTGCTGTAACTTTTTATCATACATTTAAACGAATTAATCGACTTATAAGGGTGACGCTATACTTGTCGTGCGGCGCCGTCCATCGCTGTCTGTCACCGGCCGTCCCCATACGGTATGATACATGAGTAATTCACGTACGATACCGAAAGTTGACGCACGGTGATAAATGGCGCCGCACGATAAACGTACGGAGACCGACGGCATCAAAAGTAAAGCGCCACTCCAACACATGGCTTTGTTGTTCAAAACTCAAGTAAAGCTAAAAGAATACTTTTGCAATAAATCGGCCGGTGTTTCTTTTATCAACTCGGACACAACTTCGCGCGCTGTCCCAGACGGCCAATCGCGTCGATTGTCAAATTCACGTCGACGCAAGCCGTTGCGCTCAAGAATAGCTGTTAGTTTTGAATAGAAGAGTTCACTTGGTCGCAACACAGACTGATTAGCTGGTGCACTTATCTGTTGCTGCTGATTCATTGGGGCCACTGGATTTGCCTGAAAGGGTAAATTTTCTTTTTGGTGACAAGAACAAAAAAGTAGTCTCTAAGCAAATATATCTCGAAGCGTAGCAATTCAGAATAACGGTAACATCACTTGTGCTATACTTTAAACCCTAGAAACGTACTGAAACGGAATACAGGTTTAATGCAGCGATATTTTTAGTTAGCTAATAGAAACGATCGGAATCTGCTGAAATCTAATAGCAAAATCCAACTATACCAGAGTACGCAGCACTTCTCACCTGTCGAGCTTGCCACCTCTTATACAAATGAAATACCGGCGTTGCACCATCCACCCATTGAATTAGCCCCGCACGCCGGCCAATCGGAACCACCGCGTAATGACTAGCAAAATAAGAGTTCCTTGGACCTGGCGTATTACAGCCTACAAAGTTATCGACGCTAATTTTTGAGTCTGCCGCAAAACAGTACGAATCGTGGTTGACGTTGCGGCGTCCAGAACTATTCGACAGACTGGTATTATAAACTCGCAAAAATTGCATCACACGTTCGTCCAAATGTAAATCTTCAAGGCCTTTGAACAAATAGCCATACCTAAAGTAATAGAGCAAACTTTTAATTTATGAGGTGGAGGCTGTCATAAAATACCAAAAGCACAGCTGATGCTATGTAACGCAGCTTATACATGTTGCTACACACATTTCAAAATGCAAGGGCATAGATAAAAATTCCCTTACCGTTTACCATCGGATCCGGTAAAATAAAATTTTTTAGGCTTCGTTTTAGTTGGCAATATTGAAACAATTGCGTCAACTGACACTATTGTAACTGGTCGTTTGCTAGTTATATATTCGCTGCCATCGATTTTTGATTTGCCACCGACTGTGTTGCTACTTTCGCTATCAGATATACAGTACTGTTCGTAGATACCCGGCATTGGAATGCTCGAATTGTTGATTTGCATTATCGTTGGACTAATTTGTGAAAGTTGCAGCGTCAAACTTGATTTTCTGTTTGCTCTTTGAATAAGCAAATGAAGTATCTACAAACAAATGAAAATCAACAAAAGCGATAACCTGTATTGCAACCCTGAAAATCTTTTCAGCATAACGTTCGAACTGAAGAAGTAGGTAGTAGAACAGTGACTAATTTACTCATGCCAATTAGGGTGCGACCGGATAATAATTTACCGGATACCGGAACCGGATATTGAATTTCTCACCGGAACATGGATATTGTATATGTTGAAATAATTTATGTTTCGCTGTACTTTTAGCGTGCTCAAGGTTTTCGTCTGTTATAAAATTCGTAAGTGCTGCTGAAAACTGTAATAATGCAAAAAATGCGTTTAACTCTACCCCGCTTAAGTTAAAAAAAGCCAAAACGTATCGAAACTTGAAATTCTTGACTTGCCCAAAAATGCAATCGCTGGCGGGTATTCGCTTACAGGTAAAAAGCAATTTTACGATATTCGGCACCACAACCATAAATATCCGGTAGGTTTACACCGGATACCGCAACAGGATACGGATACAGTTTTTGCCGGATAATAAAGCTGAACCGAATATCGCGTCAGACCCTGATGCCAACAAAACCATAATCAATGAATACGACTGCTTTAATTATAGTCAAAGAGACAATACAAGGTCATATTCCATAACAGCATAGCAAGAATTTTACGTTCTGAAACGGTTCCCAGGCTTCTTTAGGTGAAGACAATTCCGATTCAGCCAGTTTACGTGCACGATCAATTTGAGGAAGATATGCTTCTAAGAATGCTGTTTCATGCGGAGTGACACCGTCTGTACACGATACGGTATAGACATCCTCAATCAATTTGCACAACTGTAATGCAAAAACAAACAATAAATATACTGTAGATTAAACATATCGTATCGAATTAAGTATTCGAAGTAGGATAATCACCGAGAACAGCAGAACAGCACTAAATTGAATTTGAAAAACAAAATCATCCAAACTCTAAGAAAAACAATCGCTAGTTTGTGCTTACCAATCTTTTCAGTATGGCGCCTTTTTCTGCAATTATCCATTTTTTGTCCGCTGCCGGCAGCGAGTTGAGTTTTTTCGTCTTTTCAACTTCTTTGTCGAGATTTTTC
The DNA here is from genome assembly GCA_030248215.1 of Enoplolaimus lenunculus. Taxonomy (NCBI): domain Eukaryota; kingdom Metazoa; phylum Nematoda; class Enoplea; order Enoplida; family Thoracostomopsidae; genus Enoplolaimus; species Enoplolaimus lenunculus. Next base: position 3,957 of record JASANG010001961.1, read on the forward strand.
AGTCGCCTATAAACAAAGAGCAAATATGTGCTAATTTTGAATACAAATTTCCACAGTAACAAGCAGCTGCTGAAAACGGACAGGAAACGGGGCACGAACGTAATAAGTGTTAAACTGAATGGAAATGAAACTCGTTTCTTACATATCGTTTGAAGCTTGAGCGTAAGTCACTTGTGCTATGCTAGATATATTTACCTTCAGACGCAGCCCTTTCTCGTTTTATGTAACCTGAAACTAATACAACGCGACCGCACCTTGAACGGACACAATTCGAATTTCCAAATTCTTCTATTACCAGGTATTCGGTTATATAGCTTGAAAACACTGAGGCACAAACCATTCGTATTAAAATTTTGAATTTTGTAGATACATTTACCACTTTATAAAGTACACCACCAACCTAGAATTTCACTCCGACGAGCCCTCTATATACTGATTGAAACTTCAATCAATTAACCGCATGCGCCACAGCGTCTGTTGCTTTTGTTGCGTTGTTTAATAACAATTTTGCATCAGTATGCACATGTATACTCAATATATATGCATTTACTTACGCATTCATTTCGTGCTATACATAACTTGTAAGCCGAGTGCAACATGAATTATAAAGAACCGGAGCCGACAAGTTATAAAAATACCGAAACCGGAAAACAAAAGATACTTGTTACAGAAAAATTCATTTTAACGCTTTTTATAGCTTTTAATGTTGCAACCATATTATTTAAATCCTGAAACAAATGCCGTAGCTGGTAACGTATGACAAATTATGGAGTCCGACATAAATTGAAAATTTTGGCAATACACGCTAAGACAGTTTTAGAAAAAATAGCTATAAAAATATACCCATTTTTCTTAAGTTTTCGACTGAGAAAAATTTTCAATACCGAAAAATTCCAGTGAAAAAAACCGGATTCACTACCGGAACCGGATAGTGAAAAACACCGGATTTCCCTACCGGAACCGGAATTCCGGTTGCACCATACATGTAAGCAATCAAACATAATACGCAGATAAAACCAGGGTTGTTTTTTTCAGGAAAAATGAATTTTTTCCATTTTTTCTGGAAAAAATTCATTGTTTGTCTGAGTGATCGGTTATCCCAGAAAAAAATGGAACCAATGCAAAAATTCATTCTTTGTCTGAGTGATCGGTTATCCCACCCTTAGCCGGCGTTTGCCCAAAAATGCTTGCATTTTGAAACTTTTTGCATATTTGAGCTTCTGATGACATCCCCTGATCATTCCAAGCCCAAATCGAAATTTTTGAAGAATTCGATTTTAAGGCCACAAGTTCAGCCATTTGGGACCCAAGAATTTTTTAGATAAGTTGACAATTATATATCACTGACTCGTTAGCCAGACGTCTGATTGGGAAACATTTAAAAATATTGGTCTTAGCTCCGTAACCTGTGTCAAATGGTATTTGGGACCTTAAAATTCGAATTTTTTCAAATTTAAGTTTTTGCGTGGAATAATCGTAGGATGTCATCTGAACATCAGAAACTCATGAGAGGAGCGAGGTAAAAAGTCAGACTTGTTTTTGTAAGTATATATTAAATTCCAAGACACTTTTGGGTTTTTTCTGACATCAAAACCTCTAAATTGCTGCAACCTCACGAGCAAAGCGAGGTTGAAGCTAGACGCATTCTTGTGTTAAATCATACGGTAAAAACAAGCTTTCAATTTTGAGCACATTAACTTTGGCTACACTGCCGACGAAACCTGGTGAGTGTACCGAACAAGTTGCATATGTAGCTTTACATTGAATCTCGCGGCAAAGCTTCAATTCTGAAATCCATTTATGTATTCAAATGCTGCAATTTTCGTTCTTTTCGGACATATAATGTTCTTGGCGTACATATACACACGGTCACTGTTAATGTGTTGCATGATAATTAGTTACCTGTCGTCTAAAAACGTTATTTTATATCATATTTAGTTGCAAATTATATTTAACAATCGTTTAATATTTTTCCATTTTTTATTTTTTTTCACCCCCTCGGAAACAAATGGGAAAAAATGGAACAAAAACTATTTTTTCCGTAATTTGTGAACCGAAGGAAGCCATATTATTCGATTAAATTGACAAAATTCTTAGGTTAAAGGAGCCATTGAATAGCACGAAAAGTGAACATGGATACCATTACTCGTCTTGTACCGAACACTGTAATATTATTACACTGACCTGACAATTTCATGCTGTAAATGTGTTAGCGTCGCAGTCCATAGCTCGTCACGAAGCAGTGTAATTCGATGTAATTCTTGTACGAAAGTCGTCATTTCAGACACTAATTTCGAGTCAAAACATTTGTATATTTTCTTGTAGCATTCATATTTCCTTCGTTCTTAAATTGGAAAAATAAACTGCAGCTGCGTAAATTAAGTAAATAGTAACAAAACGATAGCAACGCAATATCTATTTAAATATACTGCACCAAAACGTCGTCAAATATACGTAAATCTCACCTTGAGTGTCCCCGGTTATTTTAACAGAATTTTCAGCACTGCAGTCAGCTTCGTCATTGTTACCCAGCGGACCTTAAAGTACACAACAGGAAAGTTTAGGATGAAATTATAATTGTAGCATACACGAATGGAGTATAGCATATTACTAACTAGCGATAATTTTAGTTTTGTATTGGCTCCACTATGGTAGCTGTTACCCAGAATTTCAAATAGGTACTGGACGGTTAACTTTAACTGATTCTTAGCCACAAAGTGTTTCTATTAATATCAGATGTAAATCCGGATAAATCTTATAACAATTACAACAATAATTTTGTTTTTATAAAACTAAATTGTGCACATACTCTGCATTGTATCTCTGCCATTATTAACCCGAAGAGAACCAATTAACTTTGAACCGGTCAAAAGCCCCGCCACCGCAGGATAAGCAACTGCATATGGATATGTTGTCGCAATATCGCACAATATGGTTGTAATACGGTCACGAACTGATGCATCTACATGATCAAGTTGTGCGAGTAGTTGAGGTATTATCACTAAAATATAAAAAATTTATTCAATCTCATTTAATACAATACATATCCAAGTACCTCAGAGAGCTCAATTATACACCACACTGGGTCACCACTGCACTTTTATCCCTTAGTGTTTTAACATTATGCTACAATCAGGGTGCAAAGCGGAACTGGATTATACCGGAATCGTAACTACAACATTTGTGACTACGTATGCGGATAATTTGTATTAACAAGTATAATATTGATTAAGGGTATCTGTTGGCTGGCAACAATTCTCAAAATGTCGCATGAACAAATTGGCAATCATTTTTGGCTCTGTAAAATTAAACTACAATCAATTATTGATAAGTTAACTTTATCGAAATCAATTTCAAAGAGAAATGATGCAGAATTTTTATACAACATATCACCACCCTAAAATTAAAATGTGGAAATTCCGATTCCGATTGATTGTGCAATCGGAATAGGAACGTGTTTTGAATTGGAATTCTAATCGGAATCGGGATTCCGATTGCACCCTGGCTACAACATACATTTCCATGCGCTTGCTTGGGTGGAACAAAATCCCTCGTCAAGTACACTCCGCAGTGGTTCGTAATGACAGACAAGCAGTTGTAAGAGTCTAAGAATTGTTTTCGTTACCAGATCATTTTCAACACCATGCTGGAATTACAAATAATTAAACCATCGATGTTAACGGTAGCATAAATTACGCTAAATCCAGCATGAATGCGTTATCGTTTCGCTAACTACGCATGAATGCGTTACCGTTTCGTTAACAGCCGCAAAATTCTCACAGCACTCAACGCATAAAGCGCAGAAGTATGTAATTTCAGCGTTCAATTGAGACTTAGCTTCACTTCTCGCAATCCTAGTACAACAAGTTCACCATATTATTTCAGAAACAAGACGAACATATCTAGCCTGTGAGTTTAATATAGCGACGATGCTTTAAATTGCTGTCGTAACAGACCCGCAGTGCCATTGACAATATTATACTACAGTCTAAAAACCTACAGATTGCTTGGAAGAACCGCAGCCGAATTGAAGAAAATCAAAATAAAATCGAGCAGAAGTTTGAAACAGTTGATATATTTTGTGATTGACTTGTTCCCAAATTGCAACCATACTAGGAACAGTTATATTGTTCGGCACCAGCGTTGCCAATAGCTGACTTGTTAAAGCAGGCTTTGATATCTGAAAATGTAGTATCCCATGCTTGGGGAGCAGAAATAAGGTATTCCCTTCGTTCGTCCGAGTTCTCCCCACTTCGACCCTCCCTCTGTTGACTCCATCTCCAATTAAATGAACAAAGAGGCAAAAATACGAATGTCAAGATACAAAACTTTACTTTTTCTCACCCCATTAATAATTCAACTCCTCTAGCTTGTGGCGGCCTTACAACCGAGTCGCCAGCATGCTTGAAAACCCCAGAATTTGCACAAATATGATCCTACAGCTATTCACTTATTTTTCAAGAACGCTTAGAACGCATCATGTATACTGACTATTCACGGACGCACTTCGCAAAATAAGGCAACATGCGACTACTTACCTCAGATTAAAATAGACTAGTAAAAACTTCAAGGCATTTTTGCTAAAATAATCTGACTATAACACAGTGATCCGTACTGTCAAATGCATTTAGCATCTTTCACCAGTCAGAAATAGATTTTAAAACTAAGGAATTCCTACAGCTATGAAACTCAAAATTGGCACAGAAGCAGGGAAAACCAAATGCGAAAACCGTGTCGAATTTGGAACTTCACCATTAACTGGTTCGAAAGTTACTAGCCCTAGCAACACCTTGTGATATGTACCACATACATTTGAGAATACGGACCAGAATAAAGCAATTTTCAAAAAACAACAAATAAATAAAATCAAACAAGTTTTTTTATAAATACTTTTGATGCCGACGTGTGCAATAATTCCATCGCATGGTTTCTGCTCAACTCGTCTGTGTGAACAGAGAACAAACCATTCAAAGTTGTTGTTTCGTTCTCGGGCATAACAATTGTATCCTTCCTAAAAACACAACAGTCTCCACCAAAATAACGTGCATATTAGCACTATTAGCACAAAGAAAACATAAGAATAAGAAAAATTTCAGGAATTGCTTCAACCAATGCAACTCCGCCGCTTATTTTCAGTGATGTAAAAATAACAAATAACACATTTAGATTTTCTACGAGTGAAATTTTAGAGGCATAACTTCACGAACGCTACTTATGATGTTTGAAACAGGTTATAACTTTCTGCTGCAAATCCAATAAAACAAGCACGAAACAACAATAATTAACATATCAGTGCTTGGGCCATATTTTCCATGCGTCTAGCACCTATTATAAGTTAGCGATAGGTTTTCAAACTGACAAACCCATGCAATTGCCAACATCCAAAATATTAGAATAGCCAACATCAATAATATTAGAATAGCACGTAGTAGAAACAAAATCCAAAAACTTCGCTAAAGTTCGAATTTACCCATTCTCTAAATAGGTGCTTGAAAGACAGTTAATACGGTACTTTGATTTATCCAGTAAAGCAGTCGCTGTTTCGTAGGCCCAATTTGCAAGTCGTAACTGCTGTTTCACATTGGTCGGATTAAATTTCAAACTAAGAGTCATAAGAGCGCCGGTTACACTTCCTGAATCCAAGCTGCCATAATTCGCTTCTGTAACATTTAAATTATGATAAAATATCTTGAGTTTAAATTGGTGTCAGTGTTCAAGATTTAAAAAATATTCTGGAGTTTACAAACGAATGTACTGCTTCTAATTTGGAGAAAAATTTGAAAGAAAGGAACCTAAATATCTTGTAATAAACGGGAGGCACGATAACACTTTCTATAAAACCTGAATTTCTCAAACAAAAACGGTGGTTGAGACAGTTTCATAGCACACACATAAAATCTAACCGTTTTAGTCCCACTACTCTGCAATAAACCATACCCGTTAGATGTAATTGCTCTTCGACCACTTTAATCAGTACCGATTCTTCATTTTGCAACAATATCGACCCGTACTTCTCTGAAGTTTCCGAGCCATCGCGAAACATCCATTTAGCAAGCGTTCCAAAGCATTGAGCTATCATACTGTTCGCATCAGTGACTTGAATCCTCGGTGTTGTTGCTTTTTCCGTCCCCTGCCGTGGAGACGGCAAAGCCGGCACTGAGTTTTGAGTCATGTTTGGCGTAGTTGGCTTAACAGCTAACGCAGCGATACCTAGTCGCAGCTGTTCGGTCAATTCAGTAGCACCGTCAGGCGACAATTGTGTTGCACTCGGCGACAAGCTAGCAGTAACGTTGGATTGTCGAAAGATAAGCAATGGCGGTGGTGTAGAGGTTGTTGCTGTACCAGCCGAACTAATAGTCGGCACGATGCCAGGCAACTCGAGCACTTGAGCAACAGAAACACACAACACACGAAAAGCTTGCTGTGCATTTCCATTAATGCGGCTTAACTTTGAAACATGTTTTGCAACCGCCAGGTATTCTCCAATACTAAGCGAGCCGAGACATTTAGGTAATGTGGTCGATACAAACAGATCTAACTGTGCATTTCTCGCAGCTGTTAACGACGCGGCATTAAACCCGGTTGCTTGGACGTCATGCAAGAAATTTGATGTCAAGTTTGTATGTTCTGCAAACTTGCAATGTGACAATATGAATTGTTCGAGTAACGAAAGCGACCACGGAATATTGCCGGCTTTTCGTGCAGCTTTTGACATATGATACTGCCAAGTTTCACAGTGTTTTGCTATAAAAATTGGAACGCTGAACTACTTCCCAATCAATGTTAAACAATAAACAAGTATATGCTTCTAAACATTTTTCCTCAAAATATATTATCGGAAATATGCTAAAAATATTGTCTTAAATCAGTGTTCAAACTTATAGTAACAAAAATTTTCGTATAATCCATTACAATTGAGAGAAACTCAAAAATAATTGGATGTACATCGTAAATCTTTCAAACAATTTCACAATGACTTTCATTGCATTGTTGGTGTTGAGAAAAGGTAATACTTTGAAAGTACTTAATCCTTAATCTTAACATAATATGTATAAGATTCTAAGTGGTTCCACGGCAACTAAGTGTTTAAATAGAAGTATGTTGTTTTTTGTTTCTGCAATTCTTGATTAGAGTTAACTTATGTACCAAAATCAAAATCAGAGCGATTAACACGTGCTGCCATTGTTAGCTTATTCAGCATGGAGGCATCATCCACTGTGAGACGCTCGGCTGTATGCGAGAAAGCAAACGGGCGTAAATCAGTCTAAAGCAAAAACCTAACAAGTATAACAAATAACATTCTGGTACACGCTTTTCTGTCCGATAATGTCATTACTATTTTGTTTTGCCTATAACCACGTATACATCATATTTATATTGCAAACGGTGTAAATCCGCAAAATTGCAGAATCGGACAGAAAAGTAATGTTATTCATGTACCAGGGTTCAAACAGGAATTATGTTTTGCTGGAACAGGAATAAGAACCGGACTTCGAAATCATTTTCGGCACCGAATTACTGTTTTACTATTTAGAAAACTTGGACAGATTAAACAAATTTTCAGATATTTCATCATCATGTTATTGTTTTGCGAAAACAGATCAAATAAGTTTATTAACAAAAGCGAAATAATCACAAAATCACTCATTTCGAAATGACGATTTGTCAAAGACAAAGTCTCCAATATTTAAACGATTGTCACGGTTTGCATACTATACTAATAAAATCTATTTAATTTGATGGTCATTTTTAGTAAAAACCTTAATTTCCACCAACAAATTTTATTACCGAAATTTTTAATTCCGTAACAATTTACCGGAACCGGAAGGTGAAAAAATGCCGAAACCAGAATTCCGGTTGCACCCTGATAGTAATAAATAGGTGCAAGAATAAGTGAATTTTTAATTTGTTCAGTCAAAAGATGCGTTTCCAAGTACAGATTTGTGTTTACACAAATTTCTCATTACCTGAGTTCCGCCATCTAATTTTGACATTAGTGACCGCCAATACATCTGCTGTAATAGTTTTGATGACGCTGTCATAGGCCATTCAATTGACAGCTGCAGGTTAAGTAAGAAAGTAAGTTGACTAGAATTTGCCCATCTGAAATTAATTTTTATTAATTTTTGACTAGGGATAACAAATTTAGGCACAGAAGTAAATTCACGTTACTAACTGTACCCTCCCAGCGGTTTCGAATTCAGGATAAAGTAACTATGACAAAAGTCTAGCAGCAAAAGCCGGTAACTTTCAGCAAAACCGATAAAACATTTAGTTAAACACCCCTGACTTAAAAACTGTGTAATAAAATTGTCCTAATCACTTGTTAAATCTCTATCTCTCGAAACCTCAATCAATACAACTGAACGTCTTACCTAGTACAAACACCCGCATCACCATTGCGTAATGATCGCAATTTTATCATTAACTCCAACTCTAGTTTGTCAGCAATGCTGTCAACACTCCAACTGCGATACAGCTTACTGGCAAACTGGTCCAAATCATCATTTATCTTTGTAGAGTTTGGAAGCATGTCAATGTTGTCACTGTATCCATTAACAATAAACTCATGATGTTTCTGGTCCTTTTCGTGTGCCATATTCAAAAAATGTGCCAATTTTCTTAAACAATAGATTTCTTTTGCAGATATGACGCTACACCGACTCAAATTTCACAAAAATCTTTAAATTCGAGCTTCTTGGATATTTTGTTATACACATGGTACATTCAAATTTTTATGGCTATACAGGTTTGCAAGCCTGGTGCTGCACACTCACCGAAGTTTCACATAGTCGTATCCCTGAGCATAGGCTTTGACGTCGCGTTTCGAATTCCGTTTCCACAACGAGTCCATGTAATCCATCCATACCAGCGCAGTTTTCCAATCACATACATTGTCAAAACATGAGCATATCTAAAACAAGAAAATGAACAACCATATGTTCAGTGCGCCAAAGGACCAGTTACCAGCAAACACCATAATAAAATGCTTACATAATATGAGTGCGGCAACTATCAATAACGAGGTAGACCCCACCCAACAGCTAGCAATGTATTTGCACAGCTGTATAGACTGTAATTTTTAAATCTGTCAGCAACTAAAATCAGAAATTATCAAACAGAAGTTAACAAAACATCATACCTGATCGCTTGCAAAAGTCTGCAACAAATTATCCACAACATATTCTTCAGAATCTTTCTTCAGTTCCGAACTGCCGTTTAAATGCGTTTGATCTAGTAGCAATGACAGCCACATCACACACGCATCATCGAACCTAAGCAATAAGTTAGGGTTGAACCGATACTACGAAATACCGATACACCGACACCGATATTTTGATACCGATAGCGATACCTAAGTTGTATATACCCCATACCACAGAATTTGGAAATATAAAAAATTAATATCATTTAAAGCTTCTCCAAAATATTCATTAAAGTTTCCAGTTAGTTGCATATGAGAAAACTTAATCAACCCAAAGATTGCAAATGGCTACGTCAATACTGTGGTGGTCTAAACCTTAGCTTTCTTGAGAGTCAGTAAAAACACAGCCGCACTGCAACTTTGCTCAGGTTTCTAAGATACTGCTTGCATCTGCATTCCCCATTTTTAAAGCAATCTTAATTGTGATTAGGTCTTCGAGCCTGACAAGCTCAAAGCTTCTCACAAACACTGAAAGTGATAAACACGTGAACTAGTGACAAATGCAATTTTTCATGATCGTCACTCTTCTATCAAAATCCTACTCTCACTCAGCACGCTTCGCAAATCGCCGCCACAAGAACAACTGCCCTCACAACGAAAAAAGACAATAATTGTGCAGGTCTAAAAGTATCGGTATCACTAATGTTCTCAAAAATACCGATACAGTTACCCTTATTTTACCAATACCGATATATCGGTTCAAAACCACAATAAATATTTGAGAAAATACAAACACTCGACTAACCAGCAATCCAATGAGTGAATGAGTTGAATTTAATATTATTAGTATTGTCAACCCAAGTAGTTCCAATTTAAATTCATTTTCTCGGCATTCTGTAGTTTTGCACGGAGGTGTGCGAATTCTAGAAATTTGATTTACTCCATACAACGTTTTTTCAACATCTTGTCGAAAGCTTGGGACGTACCGATTAGTCGGTGTCCGTATCGGTGATAATCGGCACTTTTCGTGAGTATCGGCATCGACATCGGCACCGCAAAAAATTTACCGATTATTCTTTGCCGAAACTTGTGGCACATAACAGTGAGTTGAAATGGTATCAATTTCACTTGTATGCGTATATCGGCGCGTCTGATCAAGGAAAGTTCTCGCAAAATTATAATCTTTTATGATAGTTTTTAAAGTTTTCGCATTTATAATGGTGTAATGTTGTATCTTATCTATTCTTTAAGCACCATCTATTAAAATTGGCATCGGCATCGACTTCGACATCGGTATCGGAATACTTTCAAAATAAAAGTTGGCATTGGCAAAAATTTCGGTATCGACACATTCATATCGAAAACACTGCGAGAATAAATAATTAGATAAGTGAACATACCGATTGTTTGACATTAGTACTGCAGGTTTCAACCAAGAGCTATCTATACCACAGTAAGTCGACGCATACCAGACAACCCCATCAATTGCAGTTGAAGCTTTAAGATGGAGCAAAGCACGGACGGTCCATAGAACAAAAGCAACACGGTTTCGTAGCGGTAACTCCTACGTAAGACAAAATAAAACTTAATTAATCTAACAGCGACAATTTCCAACACTGCAATTTCCGTTAAACCGAGCACAATGCAATCAAGTCTTTAAGAACGAAAATCAAAACGAGGGTTTCGAAGATCTGAAATATTAGAAGAAATTATCAACTTTGCAACAACGGATACTAAACATTTTAGCGACCAAATGTACCTTGTTAGATCTTATGTCAACAAAAACTTGCAATGCAGTGCGAACTGCCATCGCGTACCAACCAGCATTATACGCAACCGTCATTGTGGACAAACGAATGCGAGAAAGCCACTCTGAACATGTTGCATGATTTGCCACAAAAAACGCCCGAGCGACCTGCAGAAGAAAACCGTAAGCAAAACTGGTAGGCAGAAGTAAATGTTCAAACGACCTAAGACAACAGGGCCTACCAATAACGGCTGATAATTTTCAAACAGAAAGCCTTGACACCACTCGATCTTACTTTGATTGGCTGATTAACAGCTATCGCAGTACCGTCAAACGCGACATAAAATTGTTTTTCAAGCGCTTCAATAAACTGCAATAGCATACGAGCTCGTAAACATGCAATTGGGTCGTTTTCACTGCTACCGACAAGCTGCTCTTGGTTTCGATCAAATAGCTTCAAATCGTTGCCACCATTAACCATAACTGTACGGTTGCCGTCTGTTGTCCATGATTTTGTTGGAAATTCAACGCATTCCGTTGCAAGAAATTTGATAGCATCTAAAAATTATAAATTCTTTACTAAACATTTACTTTGATGTTTACAGTCAACGCAAAATTAACCAGTGAGCATGTCAAACAATACCTGAAAACCTTGAATTTATCATTCACAGACTCCTCATCCCATTCTGCAGTAAATGGATTCCTGATTGCGACAAATGTTGCTTACTTTCAATTGCCATCAAGGTATCTTGCGGTTTCCCAAATGTGGTCTTCAAACGGGATGCAACGCAAAACTCAGCTAAGCTCCAAGTAGCCCAATACCACAAAGCGCCGATATTCTAAAACAAACATTTACAAATGCATTATATACACATGTTTCAAAATGTACATACACAAATTATTTGATAGAGACGGCACAAATTAAAGCGCACTGTTTGTTAAAATTATTATATCACGAAACATATGCAAAAACACAATAAGAAACTCGGCAAATTATGTCTTATCGACTTTTAAACTGATACAACATAAAAAACATTAAGTATTACGTGAAAAACACAACGATTGTAAAATTAAAACCAACCTTTGCCTATAACTCCTATTGCGCTTGAATTCAACGGCGAAGGTAAAATACGACCGATACGCAAAGTAACATGACAAAACCTAACCTGGAGCGGAAAACGAGGCCTCAGTACATTAGAATAGTACATGGCGAGCAACTCGTTACTCCACAGATTCTTCCTACTTCTGAAAACGATAATTGCAAAAACAAGTTCCGATCCCTTATTCAAGATATAATATTAATACATACACTATATATCAGGGTGCCACCGGAGTTACGGCTCCGGTTCCGATGTTTTCACCTGCCGGTTCCGATATGTTTTCACCTGCCGGTTACGGTTACGGTAGATTCTTACTGGAATTATTTGGCCGGTTTAAATTAAGATATTTTGCTAAAAAATGACGATAAAACTTAAATATATTTCATTAGCATAATATGCAAACCTTGGCAATCGCCGAAAATAAACATCGAAGGTAGATTTCGCTTTCGTGGATTATGAAAAGCTAAAATACAGCATATAAAGTGAATACCCTTCTCCAACTAGGGTTATTTCACCAATTTCATCACCGAAATATATATTCACAATGTAACCGAAATTCCGGTTCCGGCATTTTTTCACCTGCCGGTTCTAGTAGATTTTCACCGGAATTAAAAATTCCGGTTTTAAGTTTTGGAAGGGGGTGACGCCGAAAGGAATACCGATGACAAGTTGTAGAAAGCAGGTAGAGAAGGATTGCGATAAAGCAGGCCTGCAGAACGACTTTGTCGGTGATCGAAAAGTGTGGAGGAGGGGCGCGTATGAGTTTCGGAATGGGTTATTTGATTGTTGATCTGTGTTGTCTTGTGTCATGCGGGAAACGCCAATCCCCGGTGCCGAGGAAAACAGCGTCATGTGGCTTGTTGTTGTCGTTATTGTTCGGTGGAAATTAAGATATTTTACTAAAAAAGGACGATAAAAATTAAATACGTTTCATTAGTATAGTATATAAACCATGACAATCGCCGAAAATAAACCATCGAAGGTAGCTTTCGCTTCCGTGGATTATGAAAATCTAAAGTACAGCAGATAAAGATAGTACATATCTGCAACAGTTATTTTACCAATAATATTGCGAAAAAGGAAGTAAAAATGAATTTTTCGGTGGCATATATTTTTCATTTTCCGGTTTCGGTTCCGTTTCCAGAGATTTTTTCAAATTCCGGTTTCGGTTCCGGTAAATTGTAATTCCGGAAGACGACAAATACCAACGAAATTGGCATCTACGCTGTACACTGATTTTCGGAACGTACAACAGTATAAAATTTGCTTAATAAATTATTAAAAAATATAACAAACTTCACTCACTCGGAATTGGCGTCGATTTCTTCATTGAACAATATGAAGTTCATCAGTTGTGTAAACTGGTGTTGAAGCAACATAGTTGGCGTTGTTAACGTCGTCACGTTTGTTGCCGGCGTTGTAGCAACAGTATGTTGTGGTTGCGCACGATGAAACGACCGTCGCAGTTTAACAATAGATTTCAGTGTCGGATCACTGGCCGTCAAGTGCGGCAGAACATTACATAATGTTCTGAAAACAAACATTTTTGACCAAAATAATTATTAACTGTACATTCTCTAAAACTATATATATTGCAATAGCAACAAAACTCTACAACACATGTCATCAACTAACCCATAAACGCGAAATGCAAAACTGTTCAGCCATGGTTCATGTTTTAAGGTACAGATGAGACACAAAAATCTATTTGCATTTTAATTATTAACACATACTATGGCAAAAATAAATAAAAATACCTCAATACAGATTCATAGGGCATAAACGTAAACCAACTGATCGCAATTTTTTCTAAATTGTTTGCGTTCTTAGCAATTTCAACCACCAATCTGAAATCACGAATACAGAACCACGCAAATTATTGGAAAGTGAACACGGTTCCGTACAAAAACCCACGGAATCAAAAACCATCTGAAAATATTAAAATTCTTTACAAAACTTACAAGCATTGATACTAGGTGATGCCTAACGAAATTTAATGCCACCAAAACAATACAAGAACACTACATGTTTTCGAGAGGCAGCCAAAACGCAAAGACAAAGAACAGCTTGGCTAGAAAAAGTGTGGATCTCAGACTAACTTGCTGCATGATTCGCGCGGAATAGACAATTCTGCAGTTTCACAAACCAAACCAATGCACTGCTTAATTAGTTCATTAACTCTTCCACTTGAACGAACTGAAAACATTCCTTCGCACAGTACGGTATAACTATATCATGTAAGAAATTTCTCGTTACAGTCATGCATTACTATTCACACTAGATTTAAAATAATCGTAAATGTGTGAAACTCCTGACCCGAAATAATATTAACTGTAATTTCTGGTAATGGAACTTTATATCTTCCGTGTTGCAAGTCCGTGTACATTCTTGTTTGAAAACCTATTACATACCAACAACATGCGCTACTGAAGAAAGTAATTTACGCTGAGCTGGACATTAAAAATTATCAGACTTTTTGCAGACTTACGTTTTAAACAAATGGCAACAAAAACCTTGTTGAATTCATCGCTGTTGAAAATCTTGCTAGCCGTATTTGATTGTTTCACGAATAATATGATCTGTTTCATTTGTTCCAAACATAACGCCCTTAAATTATCTACATTCGTGGATCACACCTTGTTAATACTAGAAATTATTTCAAAGCTTAACAACCAGAAGCCGTAACTCGATCGCAAAATTTATTCTGTGCAAAAAACACAAGCCAATAATAAAAAATTTTGCAATACACATAAGCTACAATAGTTCGGTTCAGAAGCAGGCGTTTGGTATTTTATGAATTTGCCAAAAGTTTGTAAGCTAAAAATTGTCACCAAGTGGCAAAACACGGCAAAATACTAAAAAGCTTTAATACCATCATCAGACTCACACTGAATCAAAATTGCACAACCGATCGTTAACAATCAACGTTATTGTTTTCAAAATACAGCCAAAATTAACACTTGTCGGCGAATTCATTACTTTATTCACCGAAGCAGAAATAAGAATTTCGCTACTTGACAAAAAATAGTCGTGTCTGAAAATGCAAACATTAAATACTAAGAACAACACGGATACCCCTACCATCGTAGGATAACTTAAAACGCCAACGCTTGCAAAAAATCACCAGATTAAACCACATTTTCATTGCTTACAGTTGCACAAAACTTTATAAATAAGAAAGTGACTAACTGACAGCCCCCAATTTAGTACAAATTCAATAAACCAAGATGAAGTTGCAAACCAATAGTTAACGTCTTACTTTCGGCAATGGCGAAAAAGCAACGACAATATGGCATAATGAACTGCTGGATACATTTGCATCAACCACATTTCAAGAATCGGTAATCGTTCAGTTAACACAGCGAAAAAACTAGGCGATAATGCCCACATCTAAAAACAACCCGCAATACGGTAATCTAATGACTAGGTAACCTCAAGGTAATCTAATAACTAGGTAACCTCAACTGAGGCAAAATAATCTATCGTCAATACCCACAGCCACACTATCCGATAACGTTTTTAAGCAGTCTCGATGCAATGTGTTGACAAACACTTACATCTTTACACAAAACATCCGCCAATTGCCCGGTATCGCAGCCATGCTGCTGACGTTAAATTGTAGCAATAGTACTGGTTTGATATTAAGCTAATGTAAAAAATAAACTAGTGATAGCTGAAACTAACTGCAATCACTGAATTTTTCGCAGTGCCAATTTCAGATAAAGCTGCCAGTAAGAACAGTAGGCGCTCCTCCAGCGCAAATGAATCCTCGTTTGCAACACTATCGACTGGAAAAGGGTTCTTTTCAACCACATGCAGTTCACCGTCATTCACTAGTGACATTCCCCCCATGACACGCGATTTGGGAACAGTTCGGCGCAATTCTGATAGACACACTTCAATTTCTCCAGCAATGTACCTGCAGCAGCGCGAAACGGTTTATTTAAACAGACAATAGTACAATAAATTATCCCCGCTCGCTACGGTTTCTAGCAGCTAGAGCTGTATAAGGCTGTTCTTACCCTTTCCCAATACAAAATACTGGCTACACCCCTGCAGTCAGCGCACGATACATAGCACAATTTTAATCGTAAATACCACAACACAACTTGAATTGGACACTGATTTACTGAAACGCAGAAACTATTCGAATGCTCACTTTGAACTTCAACACAAAATTAACAAAACCTTAACATGTACACACCGAAAAACCTCTTGCAATGTACTGATTCCTTTGGGTGTCGCCAACAAGCAGTATAAGTCCAACGCCCGGGCTTGAATCTAAAATAACCAAACTACAAGTAAGAGGTCAAACATCACATCAATTTTGTTGCAAAGAAAAATATAGAAACATTTTAAAATCTTTACCATTGTCTTACCAAAACCACGACTATTAGAAATTAAATAAACCAAAGTTTATAACAATTCATAACTAAACTTGATGAACATATGATGAAACCCTAATTGCTTTGCTTACCTGCCGTACTCGACATTGCCTGAGTTGATACAAGCATCCGTTTAGTCCAATCAATCTGCCAACAAACGGACCCATTTGGTCAGTTTGAATCAAAGACACTGTCTGCACAAACAACAATGTTATGAAATGTTAAGAACATGGGATTTGTGTTTTAAAAATTAAAGTACTCAGCGTTTTTGAAAATTTTTTTATATAAATATAATTTCCTTCGATGTATTACTCATCAAAACTGATTGTGTTACTAAATGAAACGAACTTTGTGTATTATTCAAAAACACAAACAGCGACCCCTGCGTGAAATTAACCTTTTCAACGAAATCTAAAAACGATAAGCAACACGGCCTAAACAGCACCAACTGCGTTGAGAACGGATCGCATATTTCAAGAAATTGCGGTAACAGTGTGTCGAAGTAAGTCTTTGAACACTCCAGTAGCAATTTCGCACATTTCAAGCCTGGCGAATAAGAGAAAAATAGTCAAAACCTATTCTTGTTGGCTATGTATCCGCAGAAATGCTCGTACATTTCCAATTTACGCATTTGACATTTACCTTTTACGGACATAATTTCAAATTCCCCAGTAACAACATTAAAAACTTAGGTTATTTAACAACAAACTGCAAAACTCTCACTTCCGCTAATCACTTGTGTTATATTTCCAACTTTAGCATTGAATGCCACACTGAGACAGCTGCGAAGCCGGGTTAGTGACTGTGTCATGAAATTCACAGCAACCACTTGACTGCCGGGAACAACAGAACGTGACGCATCAAAATACTCCCGCAAAGCAACTGAAACAATAAAGCGATGAACTAAGTTGTAATAATCAGCACATCATAGTTATAAAGTGCTAAATGGAGATCACGACGCGAAGCCTTATGCATTTTTATTCAACTTAATCGAATAGCATGCGGCGAAAACAATTATGAAGTCCTCGTTCAACTGTTGGAAAAAGTAAACTTTTTATTTTTTGAAACAACATTCGAATGACAAATTGTATCTTCAGCTTAACTATTGGCTAAGTCGCTTACCAAGAAGTGTGCGGTACACTCTTAAAAGCGCAGATATTCGTGCAACGCACTCTCGTGGGTTGGTTAACTGGTCACTGTGGCCTATTTGCTCTCCATTTGAAAACGCTACCAAATCCTGAAACCATGGCAACGATGAAAATTGAACAGAAGTATATAACTGATATTAAGCATGACGGAAACTTCTTATTAATTGTTTGTTTGTATAAAATATACGCACGGAGAGCATGGAAAATGCGCATGAACAGCACACACCTTTAACTTACAAGTTCAAAACGTGTAGGTTTCATTACAACGCGACTCGCAGCAGTTACAATCACACACTTCTCATAACTTTATCTGCTGCATATTCTACTGCATGAAAATACAGCGCACACTTTAGCTTCATATTTTTTACCACAATATTTTAAACAAGTAATAGCAGCTTACATCTGCATAAGCATCCGCGTCTTCAAGAAACTGTCCCAATAGGCTAAGGCAAAATTCAACATCAGCAATCCAAAATGGCTTAAACTGTATTAGTGTCGCTTCGCACTGCTTTATAACTGATTCACGTTGATCAACATCAATACACCAACCAATTAAAATGTCAGAAACGTCCTAAAGAGCAAAGCAAATTAACTTTAAAAAATTTTAATGACAGCAAAACATTATTTGCAGAAATAAAAATCACTAGTAACAGCTACTTGTGTCCAAAAATTATTGCCTTATGCTTAGGTGCTATACTTACGTTTTTAAATTTTAATGTCACCCGGCAGCCGTCACCGCATGATATCGTGAACGAATAGCTTTCATACGATACGGATGGCGATATGCGGCGTTGCACTACAAGTATATCGCCACACTTACACAAACTGTGTAAAATAAAAAATCAATCAACAATGTATCATTTCAATCCCGGCGACCACCGCGAACGTTGATTAACTCCACATGGCACCTAAACCCACAGTCACCTAACCCTAACCAAAGTAGGGCATATGCGAATGGGCACCAACTTTCGACCTGACAGACTGCCATAACAAAGACGTCAGTGAAAACACAAAAATGTACCTGAAAATGCGGCTGGAAATGCGCCGGATAGTTTTTAGCAATTAACAACGACAATGTCAGTAGCGGATCAAGCAAAGCAACTGTGTCAGCAACTTCAAGTATCTTTCGCAACTCAGCCAATACACGCTGAAATAACATTGTACAGTAATTATTTTAATACAGAATAAACTTATTGCGAATCAAGGTGCAATCATAATACGTAGATATATAGTTAACATAGGCCGGCCGTCACGGTGACGACAACAATCCGTGTTCAGTCATACACACTAAGCAGAAATTAAAACAAACAATGTGAACAATTACTACAATAAAGGTCATATAGCATTTATAACTGTAAAAGGTACTAACCACAGCATATTTGTCAAGACGTTTATTGTGCGAATCAGCATCGCATTGATACAGCTGAAAACAATTAAGAAAACCGGAAGCACATAATAACACCCTACATTTTTAAACCTATAACGTGTTAAAAAATAGTCATAACATCAAAGCAAAGATATTTAAAATGAAGCGCTTATTCAGATAAGTTTTCATGCAAAAAAATCGCTGGCATATATGTAGTGCGAAAAAATAATCGTCAAGTGTGAACAATTTTATATATGCTGTATTTTTGTAAAAAACCTTACTGCAACTAGCACTTTCAGATACAGGCTTTGTATTTCTTCATCCCACTGCTTCCGGTAACTGTCAAACAGCCAATCAAGGAAACTGAAACAAAAAATGTCAATAGCATAAGCAAAATAGGAACAACTTTTTGCACTGTAGCGAAAACTTAAAATTTCTGGCAATTCGTTTACAATTAGTACATAGATACTTTGACTACATATATTTAATGTTTCAACCGGATGCAAAAAAATACCAGAACCGGATACTTAAATTTTTGGTCATAAATAATGGACAGAGTGCAACCGGAATTACAATTTAACGGAGCCGAAATTTGAAAAAATTACTGGAAACGAAACCGGAAAATGAAAAATACAACGCTACCAAAAATTCACTTTAATTTTCCTCTTTGCACTATTGTTGGCGAAATAACCCAAGTTAGAGATAGGTATTCACTTTATTTGCTGTATTCAGGGTGCAAAGCGGAACTGGATTATACGGGAATCGGAATCGGAACTACAAAAATTGTGACTATACGGATAATTTGTATTAACAAGTCCAATATTGATATAGGGTGTCTGATGGCTGGCAACAATTCTCAAAAACGTCGCATAAACAAATTGGCAATCTTTTTTGGCTTTGTATATCTAAACTACAATCAATTAGTGATAAGTTAACTTATCGAAAACAAATTAATACGTAGATAAATGATGCTGAATTTTTATACAACATATCATAATAAGTAGCTCTAAAATTAAAATGTGGAAATTTCGATTCCAATTGATTGTGCAATCGGAATCGGAATCAGAATCGCAACTCGTTTTAAATTGGAATTCTAATTATCTGAAATTTGCAACATGCATGATTCGGTTTCGGATTCAGCAAATTAGCACTGGATTCGGATTCGGTCAAATCGTGGATTCGGTCCCACCCTGGTTTGTAAATAATTTATTCAGATTCCTCGCGCCCAAAAACCCATTATTGTTGAAATTAGGTTGCTGGAAACCTTAATAATTAGTGAAATATTGCAAAAACGCCAAATTTAGGCTTATCAATTATAATTATGCTTATATGCAAATTATGTTTTAGCTAACTACTCAATTATAGTTTTTAGACGTTTGTAAACAAATTAGTCAAATTTCTCGCACCTAAAAACCGTTTAGTGCTGAAATTATATTGCTTTCAACCTGAATAATTAGCGAAATATTGTAAAAAGTCCTAATTTAGGCTTATAAATTATGCTAATATGCAAATTAACTATTAGCCAACTACTCAATTATCGGTTTTGGAGGTCTTTAAACAGTCTATGCAGATTCCTCGCACCCAAAAATCCCATAATGCTGAAATTAGATTGCTTCTAACTGTAATAATTAGTGAAAAAATGTAGAAAGTCCTAGTTTAGGCTTAAATAATTATGCAAATTAGCCTGTAGCTAATAAACGGCTTAATATTTCAAAACCCCAAAGCGAGGTTAACACCCCAGGATAATTGGCTTTCAAACAAAAAAAGTTTATCAAAATCGGTTCAGCCGTTCCTGAGATTCTTTTCGGACGGACAGACGGACGGACGAACATCTATCTTGCGACCCCAGAGTTCAAAACATAAAACGCTTCGCGAAACTCCGAGCTTCGCTCAAATAGCCAACAATATAAAATACCGGAATCGGATGTCGGTTTTTTGCCGGAGCCAGACATCCGGTTGCACCCTAGTATATCTGTATTGCCATTAATTGTCTCAAACTAAGAATAAGCGCGAAATTCCTGCGCCCAGGCGAATTTTTTGAACCCGGTTCCAAGGTCTATGCGTTCGTGCAATTTGTATCATCCTTAGCGCAAAGTGACAACAAAGGTCCAGATTCGGATTCGGCAAACTGACGTTCATATTGACGTTCAAACGAACAGCGCAGATGATCCGGAAATCATTTACGATAAACAGCCTTTTGATGGCTTTAGAGGAAAACATTTACCATGTCAACAAAACGTTCGATAACCAGGAACATTTTAGATTTAAGTCTATGTGAGCCTAAGCCAAGGGATGCCCCATAGGTCCAATCTCAGTGTGAGTTGTAATCGATTTGGACACAGAGGTAGGTGAGCACCGTGTTCCATTACCACGTCACTTTTTAAAGCGGATGTTCATGTAACAAAACAAGCACATTTTTCTGTCTAAACAGTGTACATAATAATGTGTGTATATATACGTATATATACGTATATATACATATATATAAATATATATTGTTGTATTTTATGCTAATAATTGTTGCGACTGTTATTAAACATTTAAATCGTTGTATTTTTTGGTTATTTCGAGTTGACTGTGTTTTATACGAGCAAAAATTTTATGTTAGCCTGCTGAGTCCACAGTGCGTCCAACTGAGTATTTTTGCGTCCCGTTGAGAACATTGTGTCTAGACTCACTCGTGGATTAAAAATATTGCGCGAAATATAAAATGCTTCATAAATGTTTGCACTTTGCACACATTTGTGGAAAGGTTTGTTTTTGTTAATTATTTCAAAAATTTTTATCCCCATGTCTAATTGTGCGGTGCATCCGGTTCGACCAAATTGGTGAAATGTACTTACAGAAGCCAAATACATATTAATATTAAAACAACATTGATGCAAGCTATTCCAAGCTTCTCTGTTGATTTACCAATTTATAATTTTTTAAAGCAACGGTGCTCATACGGTGAGAGCAAAGGCGCGTATGGGGACCTTTGCTGCCCATAAAGGCGAAAACAGCTAATAGTGCTTTAGAGTACATTTATCACCATTTTCGTTTTAAAAATATGTAACCGAAAGAGCGATTATCAAAGTTTTGCTTTAGTGAACATATTCATCTTGTGTGTTGAATACACATACTCTTGCGTCTTCGACTTGCAAGCGTATCCAAATGTGCCAATACATCGCGCAATGGACTCTTTAATATCTGATGATAATCTGTTAAAAATAAACATAAAATACACATGCTGTATATAACATGAATGTATACGTATTATTGTTGACAAAAAATATATCGGTAAAATCAGGGTAACAGTGTCGTTATAGTTAACGGTATTTTCAGAAGGAAATCCATGTCGATAATTCTAATTTCATTATAGTCTCAGAATTAAGTTGAATAACTGCATAGCATTTAAGAAATAAGTTCACTTTCCGGTTACGGTAAATTTTTACAGGAATTAAAAATTCAGGTTTTAAATTTTGGTCGGTGGAAATTAACACCTATTTCCAACTGTTATTTCACCTATATTTCAAAACTGAAAATTAAAACAAATTTTTCGGTGGCATGTACTTTCCTCTTACGGTTCCTGTTCGGGTAATTTTTTCAAATTCCGGATCCGGTAAATTTTAATTCCGGTTGCACCCTGAAATATATATTTACCGGAATTAAAAATTCCGGTACTAAATTTTCGTCGGTGGAAATTGAGATATTTTACTGGAAATGACGATAAAAATTAATAAGATTTTATTAGTATAGTATATAAACCTTGACAATCGCCGAAAATAAACCATCGAAGGTAGCTTTCGCATCCGTGGATTATGAAAGTGAATACCTATCTACAACAGTTATTTCACTAATAATATTTCAAAACAGAAAATTAAAATGAATTTTTTCAGTGACATGTGTTGTTCGTTTTGCGGTTCCGGTAAATTTTAATTCCGCTTGCATTCTGGGAATTTTGAAATCTTAACTTTAATCCAATTTCTTGTGATACGTAGCATAAAAATTCTGCATCTATCTACTAAATTGTTTTCGATGAGTTAATACGTATTATCAACAGCGCCAGAAATCAACACCAATTTGTTTATGTCAGGTTTTTGAAAATTAAGTTCACAAAAAAAGGAAGCACGTACTTTGAATATATTTGCTCATCCAAACGAGATAACGTGTGAAACAGATTATGGTCAAGCCCCTGAAAAATCAATGTGTTTACACATAAGTTTTTGGACTCTACTCTGCCAAAATTCTGACATATCTTATTCATGAACTAATATTTCTAACCATGAAAAAATCCAAAGTTTCTGGACTGGTACGGAACTCATACATTTGCGCTTTTTATATTTGTGGCAAATAAAATACAACGTATTTTTACATGCAAACGTAGATGTATGCTGACACTGCCAGTTACGTTGCAAAACCTTTGTCCAATCGGTGGGGTCCTGCTTTAGCGTTTTGGCAGTATAAGCCATAAACAGCTATGGGTCAACACAGGTACATCTGAGAAAAGAGCCTTACAATTCTGCAGCATCATATAAACCTGACATATATACCTTGTACTTTACAAATATAATGAAATCAATTAATTATTCCTAGTCAATTATTTCGAACAACGTTAAACAAACATCAACCAATCAAAACCAGTTTGCATTCCAGTAGTTGTTTGGACTACTCAATTGTCAAATCAAAACCAAAACCAGTATGCATTCATGTATATCGCTATTTGGGCTGCCATGAACAATTGTTGCTTGAAACATCCCATATAGTACATATTGTCCAACATGAAGTCAGAAATTCAGTCGTTACGGCAAAATGTTTTAATTGATTCATGAGGTTAAGATACTACTAGTACCTTGAATAAATAGCACAACGGATAATTACAGAATAAACATGTTAAAGTAAACGCATAAATAAGTTTATATACAGTAAGTACGTACCAGTTTTTCGGCATCTACTGCCGTTAGCATTGAGCATAATTCGTTAGCAGCACTGAGTCTTGATTCGCGATCACCACTGATCAGCCTTCTAATCAGATCGGTTACATCTTCATCGAAAACTAAATCCATCACAACTTAGTAACGAAAATTGTTTAACAATGTGCATTTTGCAGTTGAAAACTTAACTTGAACACATTACGAGGACGAAGACGTCGCTACAACATACATGCAAGTAAGTCTGTACTATTCACTGAAAGTCAAAATTTACAGTAGAAGCCTACGCGCAATATGAATGAATATGCATACCTTGCAATTTACATATATCAGGGTTCAACGGGATACCAAAATACCGGAACCTTATAGTTCAACAGAAATTTACGCACATCAACAAAAAGTTAAACTGAATCATGCCAATTCAGTAGTAGTTTTTACTAGAGTATTGGTGATATCCGGTTGAAGGTTGAACCCTCACTTATATGCATTGTTTTTGCCACAAAAATGTTAAAATAAGCGCAGTTGAAACATGTATGCAGAAAATGTTTTTCATAATCTATTAATTGCAAAATATTTGGCCCGTAAATATAAATATATGCGTGCTTGTCCACGTGTATAAGCAAAATGCATTGCACTATAGTTGTATGCTTGCAGGCAGCATAAGATCTGTCGGATATTCGTGGCGTATTTATCCGAGGAGTTCTGGTCCGAGCTGCTGATTCGTAATACAGAAAACTCGAAACTAACGATAATATCAAATTGAAACAACACAGCCGTAAACTTCTAGCTAAAAGCAACCGATTTCCTAATTGTCTAATTTTCAGACCGATATATATTTCTTTCTTTGTTCGCGTTGCTTTTCTTTTGCTTTCTTCTTATTTTTACCCCTTTGTTTCTTCTTGCCCCAACGCCACCATGTGGTAAGTTGGGTAGGCTAGGGTACGGGTACGACAGTTTTAGTCCTGATTTCTCAGCGGCTGAAAATGAGGGACGCTCCCAGGAGGTTTCGTACTCGGTCAACAGATTATAAGTCCAGCGCGCTATCCACTGAGCCACGCCGCCTCACAATCAACTGCTAGTTTTTCTCTTTTTATGCCTTACAGGTACCTCAACATACACATGCATCTTGGTTTTTCAATGTTTTTACCGCTTCTACATATGAAGGCACAACATATGCATCAACGTTAGGGGTCGTCCCGACCGTGCAGTTCTGACATAGTCAACAATAAAAGTAGTAGGAGGCGGGACGTATGTATCTCGGAAAATTTAAAACGAATTGCGGTT
Organism: Enoplolaimus lenunculus; assembly: GCA_030248215.1. Classification (NCBI taxonomy): domain Eukaryota; kingdom Metazoa; phylum Nematoda; class Enoplea; order Enoplida; family Thoracostomopsidae; genus Enoplolaimus; species Enoplolaimus lenunculus. The sequence goes on from JASANG010001961.1 coordinate 29,042, forward strand.
TGATTTTTTAGGTAAATTCATTTAGGAACAGCAAATACGACTAAGCTCAGCTGAACAACCTTAAAAGATTATTCAGAAGCTAAAAAAGCCTTTAGTTTTTAGCTCGGAAGCTTTACTTGGCAGTGTTAGCAAATTTTGCCTTCTGTTGGGTTTTAAAATGCGTATGGTGTTTAGATTGGTTGGCGTGCCATTCCCGATCTTTAAATTACGCCATGCGCACTGCAATACACATGCAGATGCACATGTATGTTCCGTCTTGAATCGCGTTCTATAACATAATCCAAGATCCGTCGTGGTCGCTAAAATATTCGGTTAACGTTAATCATATACACAATTTTTCACGTTTCTTTAAAAACATAACTTAACCCAAATTTACTAGCAAAGTACTTTATTGCACAAGAGTATACGTTTGAATCCCTGATGAACAAGAACCATTGAAAAATAAATCGCGTGCTGTTAATCTGTTTATACCAACACAGAAGTTGCTCCTCAAAGTATTCGATCCTATACAAAAAATTAGTTTGGGTTTCTGTTGGCTGCGCCAGGGACTGCCCACATCCAGCGTTGCACCCAGGACTGATGTTGGATGTATCCCCCATTGCACTGATGAATGTATTTTGTATGCAACTCGGTGAAGAATATAAGAATATGGCAAGGTAAAACATCGAATTTTATGTGATCACTGAACTAACCAGCAATTTCTTTAGTATATAGGCTGGGGCCAATCTAAAAATTTTGCATGGAGGTCCACTAGCTGAACTATAAAAAGCGGACATCTGAATACCGATGTTCTGAGCGAAAAATTCCACATAGTTATCGACTTTCTAGAGCATGTCCGGTCATTGTTTTTATGCAACTAATGCAATACTAAATTTTTCAAATTGATTACAGTTGCATTATGTTGTAGCCGACGTAAAACGCGTGACGGAACCGCGAGTTGCAGAATATGTATATCTAACAATAAAGGAATCAGCACAGAAATACCAAAACAAATTTTACAGCAAGCCAACTTGGTCCCATGTAAGTACTTAAAGGCAACCACAGTTTCAGACGTCAACAGTTTGCCAAAAAATACTGTTTTCGTACTAAAACTGCGTACGTTTTTATCAATGATTCATTTGTAAAGGGCAAGTGCGCATCGCAAACCATTAACTTTGGTGCTCAAAATTGAGATGTCAGCATTTCACATCGGAAAATCCAAAATATTGCTCTAGCTACGTGCATTAGAAATTCAATAATTTTTGAGCCGTGATGCCAGATATACACCAGTGCAGCTGAGAACTGAACTTTTACAATCATTTTAAATGATTTTGTGTAAATTGTCTACTTTCAAAATATATGGCATATTACTGCTTGCCACATAAATTTTGTCCGCACACCGTTGCGTTGAATTCATAATGGTCCGCTTATTAGCTATATCATCAGTGGACAAAACGTAAGTCTGCTAGACGGTATGGACGTCCGTGCCGTCCCAACAGAACAGGGTGTACTTATTATTTGTGCGCAACCTACAAACAAACGGTAACCAAAATTCCATTTTTGACCATATCACGAAATCCCAAAATCCCACCATCGACCATATCCTGAAACACCAAAATCTCACCTTTCACTGTATCCCTAAATCCGAAAATCTGCAAAATCCCACCTTTGACCATATCCCGAAATCTTAAAATCCCATCTTCTACCATATCCCGAAACTCTTAAATCTCAAAATCCCGTCTTTGATCATATCCTCAAAATCCAGCCTTCCATCCACCATTTCCCCGAAATCCCAAAATCTACCTTCGACCATACCTCAGATTCTTGTGATGGGATAGAGGAAGTGGCGCCTCTCCTACCCACCCGGGCTGCGTCCCTACACTGCATAAAATGGTGAGTCAAATTGACTTGAGTTGAGACTGCGGGATAGATGGTACGGCCAATGTTACTTTAAAGGCCGTCCCATTTTCCCGGGACAGAAATGTACCAGGAGTACCCGTCCCATTTTTCCGGGACAGCAATGTACCAGGAGTACAATCCAAAAATATAATTGGGACAGCGGGACATTTGGGACAGATGAGACAGTGGGACAGATGGAACAGGTGGGACACTTGGGACTGTTGGGACAGATGGGACGGTTGGGACAGATGGGACAGATGGGACAGCGGGACAGATGGGACAGTTGGAACAGATGGGACACTTGGGACAGTTGGGACAGATGGGACAGTTGGGACAGATGGGACAGATGGGACAGTTGGGACAGTTGGGACAGATGGGACAGATGGGACAGACGGGACAGTTGGGACGCTTGGAACAGATGGGACACTAGGGACAAATGGGACAGATGGGACAGTTGGGACAGTTGGGACAGCGGTACAGATGGAACAGTTGTGACAGAGGGACAGTTGGGACAGTTGGGACAGATGGGACAGTTGGGACAGCGGGACAGATGGGACAGTTGGGACAGTTGGGACAGCAGGACAGATGGGACAGTTGGGACAGTTGGGACACTTGGGACGGATGGGACCAATGGAACAGTTGGGATAGATAGGACAGTTGGGACAGATGGGAGAGTTGGGACAGATGGGACAGTTGGGACATATGGGACAGTTGAGATGGGACAATTGGGGCAGTTTGGACAGCGGGACAGATGGGGCTATTGGGACAGATGGGACACTTGGGACAGATGGGACAGTTGGGATAGTTGGGACAGATGGGACAGTTGGGACAGATGGGACAGTTGGGACAGTTGGGACAGACGGGACAGTTGGGACAGATGGGACAGTTGGGACACTTGGGACAGATATACATGTATATATACATATATACACATATATATTATATATGTGTATATATGTATATATAATATATACAAATATATACATAAATATACACATATATTATATATATGTATATATATGTATATATGTGTATATATTATATATACACATATATATGTATATATTATATATACCTAAGTGTGCACTCAGGATATATTTGTGTCCCAGGCAATTGGGACGGCCTTTATAGTAACATGGGCCGTTTGAGAGCGGAACAGTTGGGACAGCGGGACATTTGAGACAGCAGGACAGTTGGGATACCGTACAGTGGGACAGCGGGACAGTTGGGACAGCGGGATACCTATTTGGGACAGTTAGGACAGTTGGGACAGCGGCGCAGCGGGACAGTTGGGAGAGCTGGGAAAAACCACCCAGTTTTTTAACAGTTTGTATCGACCTTTGTCCTTCTATACCATTTCGTGCAATTGCACCATATCTGTGATGAACTATTGGGCAGTTTGCAATAGTACGAAATACCTGATTGAAATTCGTTATTGCCAATGGACTCTGCGTTTGAATTTGCCAATATTAAATGAGGGCAGTTCGTTTTGGTTCGTTGAGTATTTACGCTGGATTCGACAACGTTAATTGTTAACCAATTCACTTACCAATTTCATTCAATAACCAGACAACTTTTGAAAAATCAAACTTAATATTTGATCGTAAATTGTTTTTGTATGGAATTTTAATTTTTTCAAGTCAAAGCTTTCGTTTTTTAAGTAACTGAAAGTTTTAAAGTTTCATGTTTGAAATTTTTAAGTTAATAAGTTTTCATACTTTCCAATTAGAAAACTGTATCAGAGTTTGTTTCAATAAAATTTGACACAATTCATTAGTTGCTTGACTTTTGGCAAATGGTGCGTATTGATTTTCAATTTTCAGCGGAAGATGTGAAGCATACGAAAAATACCTGAGTACACTTGAAATACTTTGCAATACAGGAAGGCCGTATCATTGACCATTTTCAACAATATCGTAACCGATGACAAGCGGATGTCGTAAACTTAAACACTTAGCTAAAGTAAGTCACCAAATTTAGCAGCGAAAACTATTACTTGTATGTGCATGTAGTTGACTGCAATGGCGGATCCGTGGGGGAGGGGCACCCCGGCCGTGGCCCCCCAATAGCATCTCGACAAAAATTATATAGTGTCAATTGCTATTTACGCTTTTTATTTCTCTGTTTTATACACAATAGTATAAGCACGCTTTAGAGTTTCGAACTCGCCTTTATTTGACTCTGGACTCATTTATGCGCTACAATTAGGGATAATAAACATTTATGGACTCGAACAAGGGTTTAACGACTCTATCTGCTTACGGACTCTTATTAGGGGTACGGCTGCTACTGATTGGGACTCAAAATGGGGACCCCACCTCTCATTTGGATCACTACAGTATGGGTCAAAACTAAGTTTATTACCTGTCAAATTTTGCCCCCCCATTTTGAGATCCTGGATACACCACTGGTTGACTGTACCATATTTCTGCAATGTACGCCACCAGCAGCATACGTTCGACATATTGTCGACCATTGAAGCAGTTGTATGCGTTGCACTCTGGCATAGCGTTCGCGTAAGGACTGAAGTCCTGGTTCCTGTTAGACAGGCATGGGGGCTATGCCGCGAACGCATTGGGAAATAAACCTCTTTTGAACCACGGCATCCAGTCGAAAAGGATGGGTGGCCAAGGGACGAGACCAATTGGAGAGGCGAGATGCGTGGCGCAGTAGTAGTGTTATAAGCCTACTGATTTTTAAAGTAACATTAACAGTGTTTTAGCTGATTTGCAGCATCGCATGAGGTTTATTTTGCTTCCATACATCCGCATGTTGCAGTACATAAGTACCGGCACGGTACAAATGAGTGCAAATATGTGTACACTTCAGATTTAACCGGATAAGTAGCTACCAAATAACCGGAACGGCATACTTTTATATCCAGCTTCGGAAGTTGTCGAATCTAGAGCCGGGTATTTAAGTGAATATTTCAATAAAAATTCAATATAATACGTATGTTATAATTTTGTTTCTACATGTCTTTTAGTATTAACTGGTCTTTTGAGTTTGAATAACTAATCGGCAATGTGGATTATCGGAGCGGGATCATCCGGTTGTACCCTAATATACTTATTTAACGTATCGGTGAATAGGCTACAAGATCTTTTAGTTCGGTTGCATTGGCGGTTACAAAAAAGAGCACCCAGGCCTTGCAACCCCAACAGGGATCAAAACCAAATGTTACTATTAAAATTTTGTGTTTTTACGCGCGTGAGCCTCGATGGAAGTTTCAAGATTTTCTTCTGTTCAGTTGGATAAACGCCTTTTTCAATTACTTTTTACATTGTGGATTCTGCTTTTGTTGTTTATCGACTATGTGCGTAGGTTCGTATGTCAAATAAGTATATGTTTAAGCAAATATATAATGCGATTCAGTAATTATGAGTAGTTCGTCCACTGAAGATGACGAAAATTTTGTGAAATTATTACATCAAGCTGCGCTGTATGGCAATCGAGAACTAATGGCTGACCTTTTATGCGGCAGCGAGAGCAATTTGGTTGAGATGAATAATCCGGATGAAAACGGTCGTACACCAGTACATACAGCGGCATCATTGAGTGATGCCGAGTGCTTACGTTTGCTTATTGAAGCCGGCGGTAAATATATATACATCGTTACTGGTGTTTGTGAATTTTCTGTTTTGAAACACCGTACACGCGTATAAATTTTGTCTGCGCTTACAACACACTGTAAACTGTATTATTCACTATCGCTCGGCATTTAATATGATGTATTAAGGTAATGAAATCATGATTGTTTTAGTATAGGTGGGAGTGGCCTTTAAATTTTGATAGGTATATTTACGTATATGGTATTTTACAAACCAACTGATAAACTGCGTTTTGTAATTGCAGCTATTGCGAATCCGGGACACTGTGATAGCTTTACTAAGGTATGTCTCTAGCGTAATTTAGTTGTTAAGGTTTACTAATATTTTGTTGAAGGTTCGCATAAACGTTTACGTTGCATCCCAAAATGTATGGTCTAGTCCCCAGCTTAGCTGTGCTGCACTCTAACTCTGATACAGGTTTTTATATTCATACATACTTAGGCGGTTAGTTGTACGACGAAGGTACTACACATCTTCGAACTGATGTAGTACGTACTTTATAGATTTATTTAAGTTTAAAACGACCCATATTTTGATTGAAGTACGTACTCAACATCAATACTAAAATAACGAAATATAAAGCAGAAATTAAGGCGATGACTGCTTTTGTTTGACGCTTTTAAGTAAATATGTGCTTAGCATTTGGGTCATAGTTTATGTAGTCTTGTTTAGTTGAATTTTAGACTCCACTACATGTCGCCTGCGAATCAGGTTCTCTGGCATGTGTACAGCTTTTGGTTGAGGCCGGTGCAAACCTGTATGCGTTAGATCAAACCGGACACTCTCCATTAGAGCTTGCTCAACGTGCTGATCACAAACGCATCGTTAGTTATTTAATTGAATACATTGGTAAGTAATTTTTTTACTTTGGCTGTCCGAGTTTGGTGGTATAATCGATCTCATGTGTGGACCGTTTTGGTGCTTAATTTTAATTATATAAAGTCATTAATAAGTAGCTCATTGCGGTGGCTCTTGTCTTACATTTACGCGCTATTCTTTTATAAAAGGTACTAGTCAATTTAGTTGCATATTTGCAACCGAAGCCAACATCTTTGTTGCAAAACTGCCACAACTCAACTAAAATTTTTCTTACATAACAATGTACAAACTAAATCTGCAGAATATTTTATTTAGAACAACTGTAAAGATTTAGTATATAATTTGAATATTTGTATGAAATCTGCTGGAACAGGGTCCAAAATACGTATGTGGGGCGTTTCAGCTTTTCCTCCCGTTGATATATTCACCTACCTGAGTTTCTTTTGATACGCATATATGTATATATAGGCATATATTACAAACATAATATTCATATTTGCATATGGCTACGCTTATTGTGCTGATGCGTGTTTCAGTTCGTAACCCAGGCGCTTTTTATGCTCAACATCTGTCTAAAGTAGATAGTGAGTGTAATCTTCGCTGTAATGCGATACTTGTTTTATTCTTTAGCGTTTTATACTTGGTTGCTGGGTTTAAATAATCTCGCTTTCTAACATTAAGTTTACATAATCATCTTAACAGTTTTATTTTATTGTTTCTTTCTAAACTTTTTTCGTTTGGTTGCGAAAAGTGGGAATTAACAGCAATGCCACTGGCTTTAGTAGCTGAAACTCGGATATCATGTAAGTTTTGGTCTGCACATCCAACAGTAGTACGTATTTACTATGTACTAACTAAGTAACACTTTCCAGACTTAGCTGAGTTCCAGTAGGAATTTTACCTAGATGAATTTTCCGAGGGAAGGGAAGTTTGGCGATATAGAGACACCTCCCATCTTAACTAGCGAAATGCCAGCGGAATACTATTGATACGTATTACCTAATTACTGTGCAACATGGGAATCGCATGTTATTTTGATTTGGCATTGATCAAATGGAAATGTTTACTAAAACGCATTACAACAAGGTAGTTGTTTTAAGTTAAGAGTATTGTAATGAAATGTAGTAATTCGATGTAAATGCTGGCAGGGTGAATATTGCTGTACGATAGTACAGGCATGTTGGGTTTTGATAACATTACTTGTAATGGAATGTTACATTGGACAAAAATAAATGCAATTTTGATTTGAAAATATTATGGTTTCGGAATGTTACTGATGTGGATGTTTAAAATTGTGCTGGTGCGGATTTTCGGATTTCGCATCCGCAGATCCGTACGTTTTTCAAATTCTTGTTTCCAAAGTTTCAAATGTGTATGCCATGAATTCACACGTTTTATGTATATACAAGGAAAAATGTGTTTGACCGTTTTGTAAAGAATATTGCTAGTCATCCCAATTCGTAGCTGCTGCTCAACAAGCTGTAACACTGTGTATAAAAATTGAGTTCAAGTACCGCATCATGGAAACCCATTTGGGCTGAAGTCTCGTGCAGAGAACATTGTGGGCAATAAAATAATAATAGTATACAAGCAGGGTGCAACCGGACTTTCGGTTCCGGTAGGGAAATCAATATTTTTCACTATCCGGTTCCGGTAGGGAGATCCAATATTTTTCACTATCCGGTTCCGGTAGTGAAATCCAATATCTTTCACTATCCGGTTCCGGTAATAAACCCGGTATTTTTTCACCAGAATTTTCCGATATTTTCGGTATTGAAAATTTTTCTCATTCGAAAATTTAAGAAAAATTGGCATATTATTTTAACTTATTTTTCTAAAATTGTCTGAGCGTGTATTGCCAAAGTTTTCAATTTGTGTTATACATTTTATCATACGTTTCCAGATATATACTGTATTTGATTCAAAAATTTGGCACCCTAAATGGTGTGTTTACACCTTTATAGCGTTAAATACCGTCCCTTCGGTATATTTTTGGTTTTTCGGTTCCGGTATTTTATAATTCAAGTTGCACCTTGTATACGAGCAATACATACAGTACCAGTGTTCATCACTTCTTACATTGTGTGCAGTGCAAAATCCACAAGTTGTGCATGTGAGAGCCCCGTCAGGCTCGAGCGTCAAGCTCATGTAGCGCAGTAGTGATTGTAAACACATCCCTTCCCTGAGACTGGCGTTCGAATCCTTGCTTGTTACTTGTAATCACATTTTACATGATATTGAAGATTTCTTTCATGTGAGAAAGAGCTAATATTTGTAGTGTAAAGTTTAGTAAAACATCCACAAAAATAAAAGCGGATGCGGATGCAAAGTTTGCAAAAATAAAAGCCAATACGGATGCAAAATTCGCATGTAATTTTTGCGGATACGCACATCCGCAACATCTGGCGAGCAATACGTAACTGAACGAAGTAGTGACAG
>JASANG010000829.1:0-37698 GCA_030248215.1 Enoplolaimus lenunculus
AACAAATAATTTTCGCTCGAGATGTAAAGTTTAACCTTCAAATACGGCTGGCTAAAAGCCTATTGGCTGTTCTTAAAAAAGTTACAATTACAGTAAAAAATATTATCGCCATTGTGGCCCATGTAAAGATCAGGGGCGGAACGTTTTTCTGTTGGACTAGAAAACAGTAAGCTTAAGCTTTAGACTAATTTGTTTGCTTGGCTTAGGCTTAGGCTTAGGCTTAGGAATAAACTCATTATTAAACTTAGGCTTAGGCTTAGGCTTAGGTTTAGGTTTAGGTTTAGGAATATGCTTAACACTGTTGCGCCCCTGTTCTTCACATTGGCCGATATTGCTAAAATGCAGTGTCTAACGGCTATTTTTACAGTTATACCGGTAGCTAACGGTAATTTATGCAGCTTTTTTCTAAGTTGTACTAAAACTTCATTTATTCTACCGTAATAATGTTGACAAAACTATTCGCCAGGGCTGATTTTGCACCTGTTCTTAAGATAAATTTGTTTATGCTTTCAAGGCAACGTTCTACGAGGCAGAAAACATGTTGTTAATATGCCATAATCAATGTCGGTGGTCAGTGTAAAGAACAGGGGCGGAACAGTATTATAAAGATATTTCTAAGCCTAAGCCTAAAGCGTAAGTACGAACATATTCCTAAATACTAAGCCTAAGCCAAGCAAAAAATTAGTATAAAGCTTAAGCTTTTACTCTATTGCAGTCCCTCAGAAAAACGTTCCGGCCCTGATCTTTACATGGGCCAAGTCGGTGCTTATGCTGTCTTTGAATAACAGCGTTTGTACCTAGCATGTCGAGCTGGATATGGGCCTGGCTTAATATTGCTCGAGTACTATGCAACATTAATCCTATCACATATTATTCACTTCTCAACGCATAAATATTTATTAAAAATATTTTAGCTTTTCCTGTTGAGAAATCCGGAATTCGAATATCTGTATACGCAAGTAGATGTGACTTCTGTCTTTTTACTCTCAGTGGCGGATCCAGAAATTCTTACTGGGGGTTGTACAGGGGGATACATCGCCCCCTGGATCCGCCCTTGTTTTTACTGACCACACTGTCCACACGAGCTGGAAACCCATTGGACACGAAAAAATTGTTACATAAAGTGACTAAAGATCATGAGATTTCTGATTCGATCAGTTGACGTTTGTTCGCTAATTCCTGTTAAATTTACTAAACTGTGAATAACCTAATATAAACCTGTAAACATGTTACTTAATTTAAACTGAGTCTCGGTTGAAAATATGATCGTTTTAAGCCCATGTCAACGGCCCATGTATAGAACACGGCCGGATCGTTTCCCGGAGGGGCTGTAATAGAGTCAGTTTAAGGTTTAGACTAAATTTTTTGCTTAGGCTTTGGCTTAGGCTTAGGCGTAGGCTTAGGCTTAGGAATATGCTCATCCATACGCTAGGCTTAGGCTTAAGCTTAGGCTTAGGAATATGTTTATACTACTGTTCCGGCCCTGTTCTATACATGGTCCATGTCAACAAATGTTATGGCTAAATGAAGTATGGTAAGTCATGTATAAATCGTTTTAAAAGTGTCAAACAGTTGTCGATTCCGTGAATCGGAATTAATGGGGCAACAGGGTCTTGAGACCACGATTCCGACGGTGCCCAAAACAAGAGTAAAAAGACAGCAATCAAATTCGTTTCAGCGGTTGAGGGTATGTTTGGGTGTGTCACTCACCAGTACTGAACAACTTATGGAGCGTATAACCTCAGGACTCAAGTGTCCAGGAATACACGGAAACACTCTGAAAGAAAATATAACTGATATTGCGATTTGTGGCGTTAACGTGGTGTAAAGTCCACGTGTCAGTCAGAGGTGTAAGTGGGTAAAGAATGTTTTACACGGTCTACTCTTTGCTCGCGGAAATCGTTTTACCCGCGGGTACAACCGTGTTTAACCGGATGCACTGGACTGGATATCAATCCGGGACTATTGCGTTTTTATCACCCGGTCCCTCCACATGCTATCCAATCCTTAATTGTTTTTATAACACGTGGATCTGCGACAAGTTTGAAGTCCATTTTTTTCTGTCACGTCAGCTTCGCATCAAATGTCAACATTTTGAAATGGATTTGTTTCCGGAAACGTATAAGTTTCACCTGTGTGCCAAATAGTCAAGTTCTTGGTACTAAACGAATCCAAAAAGTTTCAAAAAGTATTAGCTTAGTCTTTTACGTTACGGTTGGTTCAGCTTGCGCATAAAGTCTCCAGACGTCTTTTGAATGCATTAGTATGCCTGTTTAGCTATACCCATACACTCTACAGCGTTAGCCTTAGCTAATAACGAACGATATAAACGTTTCACGGAACTGTCTTTTACACGAGCATAGAAAACACTTTATGCAATTTAAAATACAAGACCAGCGTTGAGCTTTGTTCACACGTGCAAATTTTTGATGCGACAATTTGCAGCTGCAATTCGCACGCAGATTTTACATTTTTTCATCAGCCAATGAGAAAGTGGCTGCAATAAATTCCCTGAGCTTGCATGGTTATTTACACATGTGAACTAAATTCCTAGCGATGATTTTTAATGAAATATTTAAATTATTTCCACCTCTTTTTTTTCGAATGGTTTTTGGACAAAGCAAACAAGCAATCCCTCATTCCCACAGCAAAAAGTCATGTGAGAATAGGCTTTCAAAAAAATTTTTACCCAAAAAAAAAATTTGGGGAACAAAACTTCTCCCCAAAAAAAAAAACAAAAACAACACCCGACACCAAACAAACAATACTTTTCTCCTTCCCAAAAAATTCCCCTCTCCTTAATGCACCATACAGGTTATATTGCGCATGCCAATGTCGAAAAATGTCCAGTCCTTTTAATGCCTAGCTAATTTGTTTGCACCCTAAAAAATAAGGTTACAATTCTTAGCTAGCTATCAAAAAAGACCATTAAAATAAAGTGATAGTCCAAAAATAGCTTGAAAAAAAACAGCACCCCTTAAAAATACCGTGTAAATTTTGTGGCTGTTAAAAACTTTCATTGATTTAAAATAGCACTTGTTTGGCAGATACTTTTGTATGCGTTATTAACGAAAATGAAGCGAGACGCCAATTTTGCAGAGTGGCGGCTAATTTGGCTAAAAATATACAGGTGGTTTTAAAACATTCTGCCGAGCAAAAGTTCATAAAATTTCTCAAGCATTCTTTGCTCGGAAAGACTAGATATTTGCACAAGGAATAAATTGGCGGAGATACGGAATCTGAACCCCCTTAGATTTTGATAAAAAGTGGTACATCCTATACATCTCGATGAGTTGAATTCAATGGTACCATTCTTCGGCTACATGACCAACGGTTCACAAGGAATGGCCCTCAAACTGTTAGTACAAACACGCACAGACTAGAGCAGAAAGTACCTATCAGTCACATGTTCGTAAAATCTGAGCTTTTAGCCAGGTTTATTTCTTACACAAATTTAATTGCTGTTTGCACATGTTTTATATGGTAAAAAGTTAAATTTTAAAGGGTCATACACTGCAAAAAATGGTAACACAAATTGACTCTCCGAAATAGGCTCTACGGGACAACACAAACTGAGTCAATTTGAACTGCACCAGAGTCAAATTCAACACACTATAGTCGCAAGTTTGACTCTTGTAGAGTCGAATTTGACTCAGTTTGTGTAGTCCCGTAGAGCCTATTTCGGAGAAAGTCAATTTGACTCACCATTTTTTGCATTGTTATTGAACGGGCGACCCTGCAGCGCTAAAATCGCACCGTTGAATCAGCGCGTCGAAATCTATAAAATGAATTTACTTTTACCATACGCCCATTTAGCAAACAAAATACTTTTACTGGATGTGTTCACATCACAACAACTATATATGGTTGATATCGGGGTATAATCGGAGCTCTGCCTCTGGCGCCGGCAGTAAATTGATCTTTTGGCACGTTTGGCTATTAGTTTTGGTTTAATACGTTCAGCTACTTTTAACTTATATAAGCGAGCGAGAGTTAAGCGCATTTTTTGCATTAAATAATTTAAGTTTATTAGCAGCAATTATGGACCTTGACACGCTTAAAACACAGCGAAACATAATTTATTTTAGATATACAATATCTGCTATCCGGTTTCTGTTCCGGCGAAACATTCAATATCAGTATCCGGTTCCGGTATCCGCTAAATTAATATCCGGCCGCTTGTGACCTACTAATTTGAAATTATCAGGGGAGGTTATGAGGAGCCAAATCTGCATTATGTTCCGATATATTAAGACTAGAGCGTGTCCTGAAGATTTGGACCAATCTTACTTTATCAATGTAACGACCAAAACATATTCCTAAGTTTAACCCTCCTCAGCGTAATAAAGACAAGTCTAAAATAAAGATTAGCCTGAGCCCAAGCAAAAAATTAGTCTCAATTTAAGCCTTGTCTATTTCGGTCAGTGAGAAGGCAGGCAATATAGGATCCAAAGGTGACGGGCGGGCGTATGCCCCCCGTCAATTTCTATATGATAAAATGGTAACGTCCCTACTATTTTTCTTCCTTAGAAATTTTTTGTGATAAAATGACACCGTTCCTTACAATTTTACTCCTTCAGAAAAATTTAGGAGCCTGTCTCCGGCAGAAAATTCCGGACTCGCCGGTAAAAGCAGGGCGAAACTAAAAAGTAACATAAACTGATGTTTGTACAATTTAGCGTAAGTTATTTTAATGTAATAGTTTCTTCTTGGAACGTAAAACAACTCATATATAGTCCGAGGGAAAGGTGAAATTCGATAGAATCTCTGTTGCAGTCGTTTAAATCAGACGGAGACAAACAAAATATACTGAATTTCAGGTGGCCAACGCAAGTACATATTAGTCGGTCAGTAGCAACCTTCTAAACCGAATACCCAACATTATTGAAGAAGTTGCATTACGATTTTTATAATTGTATGTTATACGCTCATGACAATTAGATCGTAAGTCGGGGTACTTCCCTTAGAGCAATAAGTTAAAACAATTGCTTGAGAAACACAAAATTGAGATTTAGGAAACCAAAAAACGCATAATCGAGTTTGGGATATTCGAAACAGACAATTTAATGTTAGATATCCGGATAAATATCCGGCAAGAATTGCCGGATATCCAGCTATGAAGAAATATGCGATGTCCATCACTAGTTCAAACAGCTGAATTTCGCGTCACCTCTGGCTTCGGCTTAAGCTCTGGCAAGTTTTGTTGGTCTCTGGCTCCATATTTGTAGTTTTTCAGCTCCAATTACACCCTGGTTGATATGTATTGCCAATATAGAATACAGTAACAAAAGATGTTTTCACATCGTGACAACTATATGTAATGGATATATAATGTAAATACTGAGTACAATACACAAAATATTTGAGGCAAATACTGAATGCGAAGCCCATAGCATTTAGGCAGCACTATGCTACTAACGATTTTGTTCATGGAAGTGTTCAAGTGACTGACTAACGAATTTTAAATATGGGGAAGTGCACCTTAAGAAAGAACGAAAATGTTCAGCTTGCTTCCTGCAACTGCAATAACAAGACCTTAAGAGCACAGAATTTTCTGCCCAGTCTTTGTATAACTTGGTTGTAAAAAGCACATTGAATATGAATACACGTATTGCGAAAACACAGTTCAATACAATATTGTAGCTTGGTGATCAACTATACAAAATAATTTCGATGCAAACCAAGCCAAACGCGGTGATTTTTAATACATGCGCAAATTAAAAGTTGGACTTGATTATTCTTTTATCTGATACACACCGAAAAATGCTGAAACATTTGTTCTATATATTAAAGGAACGGAAGTATCACCCAATTATCAGATACCAATGAAATAATGATTAGAAAAATAAGAAAATGCTGATCAGGTTTATCTTACTGCATAAATGTTTGAACATACAATGTAACATAATACTGATAAACAAAGTTTTAACAACGATAAAACGCGTAAAGCTGAACACCACCAAAACCAAGCCACAGATGTTTGTTTCAGTATTCATCCGAGCAATTGCTGGAGCTGAAACAACAGTGTTCGAAAACATAATACTTCTAATATGTAACGGAACACATTAGGTAAAATTAACCAATTAAAACTCAACTGCCTTTAGCTGAAAAACTCAATTGCTATTCAAACACTCCGTTAAAACAAAAATGCTTGACAATTCCTGTTTAGGCAAAAATTTAAATTCTTGCACGGCACCTGCTCCTGTACAATTTGTTTAGTGATAAAACTGCGCCGTTTTTTCGTCTTTGGATGCTTTGAACCATTCTAACCGAGGGGTTTCTCAAGACAATCCTCCTACATGTAATGAACATGTTTTAAAATCCACAAATTTCACTACCGAAATTGCCAAACTTAGGCAACTTTCTACATGAGGGAGACGCGGAACTCAACTTGTGCCTGAGCAAAATCCGTTTGTATACTGCAAATAGGACATTTCAAAGTGATTTGGCGAACGTAAATAACATCTCATCTAATCCGTGAGAAAGCTGCGCATGAATAAAATCTCTGCTGCAGTGATTCAAAGCATATGTAGACGAAACAAAGCAACGCAGTCATAGGCGGCTAAAACAAAAGTACACGTATCCGCAAAATCAATTAGCTTAGGGCGCGTCCAATAATTCCCTCCATATGCAAAAGAATTGCATGTTTTTACGCTTACAACAATAATACATTTCCGGATATTTTTGGTGCCAAATATACAGTTACCATTAATATTAGAATCATATAATTATGAACGACTTGTAACTCAGCAATGAACTGTAGCATACTGGCCACAACTTACACTAAATCTGCAACGCAAGCTGTTTCCGAAAGCAAGTCTGACTCTCGTGCCTGGTTAGAACCATTTTCTGTAGATCCTAAAATGTTTAATTTCTGCTGAATTCCGGTGCAATGACCCACAACTATATCCAAAACAATTAACACAGGGCATATGTAGACTAAACTCGACCTTTGTACAACAGAATTAAACCTTGTATGCAGGGTTTACGTTATAAATGGGGAAACCTGGAACACGTCTTGTTGCAATTACAATCGAGGGTAATATTTTGTCTGCTAGTTGAACCGTTATCAATTTGAAAAATTTTGAATTATTTGCTATCCTGATGTGACATTCAAGGTTTGTATGCAATATCATACGATATTTAAAATATTGTCTGTCAATATCATACGACATGTTTGAAAGTTGTGGGTGGTAAGATAGCCTAAACGTTTTCTTATCATTGATATTTAGCAGAATTTAAAATATCAAAAAATATTCGCATAAATCTCCAGGAATATCATGTGACACATGCTCTTTGTATGCGATGGTCATTTGAGATCAGGGATTTGTAAGCCAATGACATGTGACATTCACATTTTGTCGTCATTTCCGCTATTTAGATCACAACATTTTATGTTCACGCCGAATGAGACAAGACGTGTTCCGGACTGTCCCATTAGTAACGTGAATCCCACGTGAAGGGCATTGAAAATATAACCTAAGATCCTACAAAATTTGTTCAAACCATGAGCTCTGGCGCTATCAAGCAATGCAGGGCACAATGAGTCTCGTATTTAAACAAATCACGTAACTGAGAATCTGAACAAGATAAGGGAATTAGTTGAAAAAGAACTACATCTAAAAATAATAATGAAGTAATCACTAACATTGCAATTTATGATTTCTCAAATATCCAAGCAAAAAGTACTGTAAATCCTACTTATGGATTTGTATTTTTCGCATTCGTGATCTATAATCCATTCAACCTCCTCTTCGCGTAGAAGACATTTGATGCCTAATTCACGTATCTGTTTCTTAGGATTTAACTGTGGTTTGGCAGCGTAGCACGATCGTACATGTTTTTGAATAATTGTAGACGGAAACTGTTTCATTTGGCAAGTCGGATCTTTCACGGCAGCAATTATCGCTTCTTGAGCTTAACAGAAAGACACGGCCGCGTTAGCTCTGCCTTAGAAAAACGAGGAATGTTTACAACATTTGTTTTTGACAAATACAACACATTTTTAAATCTCCCGTTCTGAAGAACATCAAATTTCTGTGGTTTCAACAAGAGCCAACAATTATATAATTGCACGCAGAGTTAATGCAATTTAACAACTTGCGTAAATCGTACCATCAAGATAATGGCCTCTGCAAGTTCCGCCGCAAGTTGCGCAGTCTTTTTGGCCCCATTGTTGACGAAACTGTGGATGAGGTACTGGCCATGGAACGAAAAAAATGCTAGGTCCACCAGGGTACCATCTTAGACTTTTGCTAAAACAAGTGAAAGCTATAAAGAATAGAATCCGCATATGTGAAAGAGCTAAGCGAATGGTTCAAAGACGTATGTGAAAGAGCTAAGCGAATGGTTCAAAGACGTAGGATGAGTCAAATCGACTGTTTGATCTTGTTAATCAACCATTAAATGCAGACATATTTTAAAGAGTTATATTGCTAGAATTTCTGTTTATAATTTGTAAAATAATAAAACAAACAACCTGATTACCAATGGAGCGCGATGTTAAAGAATCTCCGCAGGGCGTCACAATTATTAGCTGTGATTTACTTTTAAGACTATTTAGCATTTAGGTTTCATATTTTTAGATTCAAGTGGCAAAAAAGCGGTTTTCTTTGATAATATAACATATTTAAACATTACATCTGGCACTAGATGTTCAAAATTTGAATTTTATGAATATAATTACAAATGACTAGATTTTACGCTTACATTTTTTCTTTTAAACCGTGATCCCAACGCGATCTACGACAAACCGGATGCCTGCAGTCCGGATTCGCACACAGCACTTTTAAACCGTAAAAATATTTGTTGTTGTCTGCCATCTCGTGATCGCGTTTTATCTGCTCTACAGTTTGGTATATCTTCCAACAGTTAAGATATTGCCGTTTATAACGTTGTTTTTTTGCTGCTGGACCGTAAATAAACACTCTTAAAACATCATCTGGAATCGGAGATTGTTTGGAACCTTTGACATACTCAATTTCGGTATCCATGAAACGCGCGCCCTTTACGTGATCAATGTAAACATCGAGAAGAGCATCCATGTTTTCATTCAACTTTTTCAATCCTTCACTCGTCTTAGTATCAACACGACTGTGGCGAAGTGTAGATGGAAGATGCAAATTGCTGTGAGCTAAAACTAGAGCGCCGTTTGCGCGTTCCACAACATTTAGATATGATCCTCCGGGATACCTCACTGTGACAACTGTCAAGTAGTGAGCTCTTTCATAATGTTCGTATGCAGCCCAGAATTGTGGTTGCTTTTTGTCTGGCGCTTCATCACTAGCCCCATCTCGCCTATGCAAACATATTTTCACATTAGCGTACTCAGCTAGCACTGGCGCCCGATCAACGTAGTGTTGAGTTGCAGACTTTGGATATCCTATGTTGTGCTTAACTACAGCTATTGTTCTGCGTTTTACACCAGGTCGTTGTGGAATATATATCGTAGAAACTTGTATAGAAGACTTATGCTGGTACCTATAATCTGTCCTTAGACGAACAATTGGTTCACCTCGAATAGTTAAAGATTTATGCTGAGCATGTGTCGCAATAGTGTCAGTTTTAAGCGTTGACAAATCATCACTGTCAATTCGCAGTGCGTTCATCGTGCACCCCTCTAAAAAACTTTTATTTCTGTAGTTACTATTGCTCCAGTACGCGTCTGCTGAGAACTTTAAGGTAAAGCCTTTACGACTTCGCTGCCATATAACATCGGCAAATGCGTAATGACCCTTGCAAAAACAGTGATCTCTTTGTTTTGTAACACACACTGAACATCTTTGCGCGCGCTTACCAGCTAAGGAACAACACTTGTTTGTCAAAGTTCTGGATATTCTTATTGGATCCTGAAGCGTCTGCAAATTACTTTGTATCGACGAGCATGTAACCTTTTTCGTTGCAGGATAGAAACCGTCGCGACCTATTCCAACTGTTAGCGCCGAAGTGCGACGCCAAGGTCCGGCTCCACAGTTGTTGGCTCTAACAAAATTTTCTATTTCTTGCCCAATGTTAGGAAAACGTTTAATTACATCAGGAACCCTGCTAACTCGTATCACTCGAATATTTCTTAGTGCTTTTAACAACCGCCGCTTTCGGCTCATATAATACGCCCACGTAACTTCCTTCAATTTTTTGGCTAAAGACCTTAAAGATTGTTCATTCTCAGCTGCTAATAGAAGATCGACTGGCTCATTTAGTTTTAACATATCTTCATCAGCTTCATCAGCCATGGGGCATCCTAGAGACATAGCCAAATTTTCATATCCGCCAGGTATTTCGAAGCCTCTGTTTTTAGCGAAGCACAACACCTGATGAATTAACATCTTAAAAAGATCTGCATCTGCATCAGTTCCCGTCACTCTGGCAAATACCGAAGTTGACATCTCTGCACACTTTTTCATGTAGCAATATAATTCCAACAAAGACTCCGGGCTCGAAAAGTCTTGTAACTGCCTATCTATGGATTCCATAGCCTGTATTCCTGTTGTGTCACCGTTTATTTCTTGCATAACTAAGCAATCGAGTTTGCTTTGTGCCTCTGCAAGTTGTTTGAGCCGATCCTGAATATTCTGTGTAATGGACTTTGTTCGATATATACCTATGCTTTTGTTTTCTGAACAAGTACGAGGCTGTGATCGCATTAGAGCATATTTCAGCAAAGGTCTGTCACACTGGTTTAGCAACGGGCAAAGTTCCTGCAGAATCTGCCGATCAAAGTTTTTTTGCTTCTGCTGCTGAAGCTGTAGCAATTCACCTACTTTCGTCAAGTGACAAAAACGAGAAAACTCGGAAGAAGTTTTGGTTAACTTTTGGAAAACGACGTGCTTCCTCCTAACAGGACAAAATGTTAAAACAGTTGGATATTTCATTGCCAAAGCGATTGCGGCTTTCAGCCTGAACGGTCGGTCCCCGCAACAGCAACGCCAACTTTCTTTCAAGTCTAAAGAAGAACTCTGCAATAGAAGGAGTCCAAATTTTATAGCTATCATATGCATTGAAGAAACGAGCATGCAATACTCGTTGCAGTAATATGCCAATGGCACAAGGATGCCTGGCGGAAGCAATGAAACAGTCACATCACCGTCTGTCTTGTAACTTCCTTTTAAATCACGAACCGCTCCGAAACCGTCCACATTCACTCTTAAACAGAGATTTACCGCCGATAACTAAAGCCTTATTCATACTTGCAAGTTTTTGCAGCATGAATTTGCAATTGCAACTTGCTTGTGCAAAGTTTTGTAGCTGCAAGTTTGGCAATTTGCTGCTGCAAATGCTCGATGCAAAAATTTCTATATGCAAGTTGACGTCGCAAAACCTTGCACACGCTGTTTGCAGTTGCAAGTTCTTGGTGCAAAAACTGGCACGTGTAAATATGCCTTAAATATGTAATTAATGATACATAACAAATCAAGATACATACGTATGAATTTAGGTTCGCAACCGACACGTAGCTTAACCAAAACCCACCGATCAAATTTTTCTGCTTCCATTCTTAATTGAATTTAGGAAATGATTGTGCGTAATTTAGCAGTAAATTCAGCCATAACTTATCGTATGATAATAACATAAAACAACTGTTTAATTCACAAACTTGAAGGCAACATTCGAATATCAGAATAATTTTAAAATGAAACAGTTAGCCACTGGTTAATGTAACTCAATTAAAGATCCTTACACACAGAACTCACCGCTTCAGAAGTGCCCGCAGTAATTCATGCATCAACTCAACGAATACCTAAAATGTGAAATATGTCTAGAAACTGTTCGAATAGGGAGAAAGACATTACTTTTGTTTTAGCAAAAAGTTTATTTAGCAATTTAACTCAAGCGGTCTGTTTTTATAAGCAAGACATCTGAGTAAACTCACATACCATCAAATCTGAGTAACATCACATACCTCCAAATAAAGATACAAACAGTCATTAACAAAATAAACATACAACACAAAATCTACATTTTACACCGGTCAGTATTTTACAACGTTTAATATTTGCACTAACTTGTTGAGAAGAAAAATAAAATGGTAAGGCTCACAAAGCAAAAACAAAGATAAGACCAGTATGACATGACACGTACGCAAGCAAAATAAATGCTAAAATGCAAATATAACTAAAATTTTGGCTTGTTTATCAACGGTTTGTAAACGGCACAAATAATAATGCACAGTATCGACAAAAACAACCAGTGTACATGAAAATAACACGCATTTCACAGTTTGAGTTTAACGTAATTGCCACACATAAAAACAAAATTACACTCAGACATTTAACGATTAAGCCAAGGAAATTCTTTTCGAGCGGATCTGCGTTTGTCATCATAGTTGTAGAACAACTGATATCCAACGTCTATGGTGTGTCTTGCTTTGAAAAACACCTGAGGCCCGCTACTAATCATATGAACAAACGGCTTTAAATTTTGGTATTTTTTCGAATGGTTTATATATCGACCGATTCGTGACGTGGCATTGAGCGCGTCAACGCAATAATTGGTTCTGTTATGCGTAAAAAAGAACAAATAATCGTTAGGATTATTAGATTTGCTACGTTCTTGCTCCAGTGCATCGGCATCGGCTTGCGGGAAACGCACACCAACATAAGCTGCAACCGCTTCGCCTGCTAAAATTTGCTTGAACGTAAAAACCTTTAAGCCTGGCCCACCAGGCAATATTTTCAAGTAAGTTAAATCTTTATCGAAAAGTTCTTCCAATTCATTTGTTGTTATATTCGGCTTTTCTTTAACCCGAACCGGCCTCGCAAAGACGCTGTCACTTACTTTAGGGTCTACAACGCCCAGAATGCGAACAACAAGCGAGTCATCCATCCCTGAAACAAGATTTTGTCTTTTGTCAAGTTTTTGATAGATACCGTAGGTGCATAGCTAATACGAATGTGCCGATTAATCGCATCGGCAACATTGTAATCGGCACTTTTCTCGAGCAGCGGAACTGGCACGAAAAAATGCCGATTCTTTACGATACATATATAGGACAAAACAGTCAGTTGGAATGCTATCAATTTCACTTCATGAATTGTTTTAGCATGTCTGCTCAGGAATCTGCTATCTCACTTGCGTTTGTGTTTGTAAAATGTGATTGATTTAAATGATCCATTCTCATTTCAAAATAGAAATCGGTATCGGCATCGGCAAAAATTTTGGTATCGGCAGATCTCTTGTAGCCAATGGAGGAGCACGGGCTACTACTCCCTATAAGTTTAATAACCAGAAAATTTTTTGTGACGTTTTATGACTTGGTCATCAGGGTGTGACCGGATACCTAAGTATGTCGGAGCCAGGTAATTAATTCAAATCTAATTCTAGATTGCATTCAAATATAAGAACGTAGCTAATAATTCTTCCTTGAGTTGTTGTAAGGTACCCAAAGTGTGTACGTGACAAAGCTTAAAATCTCAAACGAATGCATTTTAACACTTTAACAACGAAACCATTCTATTCATCTATTTTTGTAGCGTTGCATCCAGTTGCAATATTCGTTTGGCCGTGTTACTTATAAGGACATCCAGTTTTTCTTATGTACAAAAATAGAAGTGGCAAGACTTAAGGCTAGGAATGTACCGATTAATCGGCATCGGTAAGACATTTTCAAACATATCATATGATACTCGCAGACAATATTTGGAATATCATATATTGCAGTACAAACAGTAGATGCACATCAGGATAGCAGACAATTCAAATTTTTTGAATCTCATAGCGGATAAACGGTCAGACAAAATGTTACCAGCTATGGTCATAGGGACAAAACGTGTTCCAGGCTGCCCCAGTTGTAACGTGAACACCGCATAAGCGTTGGGGTGAAACTAACCGTTGTGATGAAACCAACCGTTGGGGTAAACTCAACCGTTGGAGTAACCATCCGTTGAGGTAAACCAACCGGTGGAGTGAAACCAAGCGTTGTGGTGAAACCAACAGTTGGGGTGAAACAAACCGTTGGGTTGAAACAAACCGTTGGGGTGAAACCAACCGTTGGGGTGAAACCAACCGTTGGAGTGAAACCAACCGTTTGGGTGAAACTAACCGTTGGGGTGAAACCAACCGTTGGGGTGAAACCATCCGTTGAGGTAAACCAACCGGTGGAGTGAAACCAAGCGTTGGGTGGAAACCAACCGTTGGGGTGAAACCAACCATTGGGATGAAACCAACCGTTGGGGTGAAACCAACAGTTGGGGTGAAACAAACCGTTGGGTTGAAACAAACCGTTGGGGTGAAACCAACCGTTGGGGTGAAACCAACCGTTGGGGTGAAACTAACCGTTGGGGTGAAACCAACCGTTAGGGTGAAACCAACCGTTGGGGTGAAACCAACCGTTGGGGTGAAACCATCCGTTGAGGTAAACCAACCGGTGGAGTGAAACCAAGCGTTGGGTGGAAACCAACCGTTGGGGTGAAACAAACCGTTGGGGTGAAACCAACCGTTGGGGTGAAACCAACCGTTGGGGTGAAACAAACCGTTGGGGTGAAACAAACCGTTGGGGTGAAACCAACCGTTGAAACGAAACAGGTCTGATATTACTTGAGTACCAACATACAAACTAAACTGAAAATACGCACTTGAGAAGCGCGAACCATATATATGAACACTATCGTGTTCATATGATTAGCTAGTACCAGTCGTAGTGGGACTACATTTATTGAGCGAAGCTCGAACGCACGTAACCAATTAAGGTAATATACAAATTAGTTGTTAGCTAACTATTCATTTATCGGTTTTGGAGGTTTGTAAGCAATTTCCTCAGATTCCTCGCACCCAAAAACCCTTCAGCCACTTTAATAATTTTTGGAATAATTTAAAAAGTCCTAATTTTGTTTTGTCAATTAAGCTAATATGCAAATTAGCTATTAGCTAACTATTCAATTATCGGTTTTGAATGTTTGTAAACTATTTCTTCAAATTCCTCGCACCAAAAAACCCTTTAGTGCTGAAATTATATTGCTTTTAACCTTAATACTTAGTGAAATATTGTAAAAATCCTAATTTAGGCTTATAAACTATGCTAATATGCAAATTATCTATTAGCTAACTGCTCAATTATCGGTTTTGGAGGTTTGAAAACAGTCTAGGCATATTCCTAACTCCGAGCTTCGCTCGGAGTTTCGCTTCGCTCAATAATATTAATTTAGGGTGTCTGTTGGCTGACAACAATTTTCAAAAAGGTCGCACAAGGAATATTTTAATCGGAATTGCGGTTGCACCCTGTACAATGTATTAATCTATGTCGTAGTCGAAAATTTTGCTTATTCAGTACGTTTTAGCAAATGACCGCAAATGATGCAACTCTCCTCGTTGGCCAGTAGCGAAAAATTGAAACTTTGCGTCTAAAGTAACAGTGGATTTCAGAATTTTTGCCGCAGATCAAAAAGGTTGATCTATGGGGCGGCTAATTCCGCACCTTTACAGTTCAACACTTTATATTTGCCGGATTTACATACACTGTAAAAAATAATCAGAAAGAATCAAGCTTACTGAGTTCACTGTCATTAATATTGGATCGCTCAGCCACACCTTCAACCATTTCATTTTGTGATTGTGTACTTCCTGGAATAAAATGTAGGAAGGCTTACATTTAAGGCAATAGCAGTAGTAAAACATTGCATGCTTGTTGATTTAAACATATTTTCATTTTATTGCGCATTCAGGCAATGAAATATATACATATTTCCGCTTTTAAAATGTCTATATTAGCATTACTTTAGTGATATGTAGACCACGGTGGCAACGAAAGATCCAATTTAGTTTCAGATACGCCATAAAATTATACACTGTTATGTATATGTAGAAACTTTTCGAAGTCAAAACTCAATTTCTGAATCGAATTCAACAATTTCCATCGAGTTCGGATAGAAATCGGTCAAATGTGGGTTCGATTTCACTCTGACCGCGACGAACATATTTGCTTAGTCGGGTTATTTAGGAAATTGAGTGTATCTGCATTCGATTGCAACACGAAGAAATCTGTATATTTTTGTATACACGTTTTGCGACCTATATAAAACACACGACACACGCTACACGTTGTTGGGGACAAGAACCCTTGTATTAGTTTTAAATAATATTTTCACCTAGTCCTATTATATTTTTAGTAAACACTGGTTGCTTACTATTTCCTGTATTAATGTAATGTATGTGCCAATGTGAGCCATTGACTATTGTAATGCGGCAATACAAATTATATAATGCATAGCTACCCTTTCAATGCTCTAGTCACATAGAAATATAAGTAATGATCCCTATTTCACGCACACCAAATCACACACAAATTTCCATTGTTACGTATACGTTAAAATATATGTAATTTTCCCTTCTTACCAAATCACATACACAAACTTCTTAAACTGTACAAGATATGACAATTTGATTACATACTGTACAGAATTATAAATACAACACCACACGTTCAATTCTTACATAACAACAAATTTCTCAGTTCGTTTGTATACAACAATAAACACATTTATGTCTGTTCACACACATAACAACAGCAATGCATACACTATAATAACTACAAACAGCTCATATGTAATATTTACATAACAACAAATAATCACTAGTGATGTGTTCTCTGTTTCACACGCTCCATATATATCAAAATAAGTTTATTCGCGTGAGTAAAATCAAATGTATTTGAAACGACGGGGATGATATCCGCAATCACAAGCAGCAATCATTCAATGCTAGTAGGTACTCAACAGTTAAAAACATTCAGCAAGTTCATTAGATCTGTCAGAAGTGAAATTAATATGGCCGGCCTTTGCGTTTCTCAGGCATATCGTTTTTGGGGGCTCACGCCCAATTAGGATTCTGCATTATCAACAGGGTGCAACCGGCATTACAATTTATCAGAACCGTAATTTGAAAAAATTACCGGAAACGGAACCGGAAAATGAGAAATACATGCCACCGAAAAATTTATTTTGCTTTTTTGCAATATTATTTGTGAAATAATCCAAGTTGGAGATAAGTATTCACTGTATCTGCTGTATTTTAGATTTTCATATTTCACGTAAGCGAAATCTATCTTCGATCGTTTATTTTCGGCGTTTGTCAAGGTTTGCATACTATACTTATGAAATCTATTTAATTTTTATCGTCATTTTTAGGTAAAATATCTTAATTTCCATTGACTAAATTTTAATACCGGAATTTTTAATTCCGGTAAAATTTTGCCGGAACCGGAAGGTGAAAAATGCCGGAACCGTAATTCCGGTCGCACCCTTATTATCAACTAGAAGTACAGTTACTGCTGTGTCGCTACCTCTTACCTGTTTTCACAGGTTTTTTGTGATTGCGCAATATGAACATAATTGCTTAGTAAAATTAATAGGCTCTTGGATTCCTATATTTTCGGATATTACTAGCTGGAATTTTGCAAAGTTTCTGACTAGAATCTGTACGAGTCTGGTGGCGGTAAGAGGAGCCCAGTATTTTGGTTATGTGTCAATTTTGAGTTTTAATTTAAGAACCCACTTTGGTTCGAGGCAATTAACAGCAGGAAAGTGGATTCAAATTTGACATGTTTTCAGTGCACGTGCTGGGTTTAAACAGCCACTTAATTAAGTAGTCTGAAAACTTTAGCCGTCGGTATTTTATGGCTAGCACAAACTGCGTAACAAGTGAAAAATCTTGTTTTCACAATTCAAATACATTACGTAACAGTCAACAAACGTGAAGCGTAAATTCCAGCCGCGGTCTGAAGATTTAACCTTGACTCTGACAAGAAATAGATCGCAAAAGTAGAAATAATGGGGTTTACGCTAGAATATTGTGCCCGGTGTTTAACGACCACAAACAACTCTACTGCAACAGTATACGTTGTACTGAAGTAGCTACAATTTTGTTGCGTTAAAAAGCATACTTCACTAAAAACAGTGACCAACGGCACAGAAAATAAATTGAGCACCACATAACATATCAGGTCAACATTAAAACGGAATATTAACCTTGACAAATTGAATCTGCAGTATTATTGCTTGTTGCGGCGATTTCAAGTGGACAGGTTGTAGTACATAATCTCTCATCATTGGTTGTGTTTGCGGTTTCTTTATCTACACAGCTGCCCGATATCTCTGTTGCAATATGTTCTAAAAATAATATATATAATTTCAAGCATTCCACAGAAACAAACTGTTCGTATCAGGCGGAATCACGTCATAAAGTTACGCGTGAACCAGATAAACAAGCTGTTATAGTTATCTTTAACTGCATAACAGAACGCTGGTAACAAAACCTCGGGTTCAGATTTGTAAAACTTGTGGCTCGGACTCGGATTCGTCTGAGGAAAAGCCCAATCCAAAAGCCAAATCCAACAGTGTTCGGCAATGTATGCTTATATTTTAAACAAATAAAATTTTAAATAACTTGTTATATAATTCAAAACCACGAATATTCCTAATCTTTAACTTGTGGAACTTATTGCAGACTGCCTTCAAAAACGTTTGAAAGTTATGCGCCTGGTATTGCGTTAGTATTTTGAAACAAATTATCAATATATATCAGAAATTTCGAAAATGCAGTGTTCGGATTCGGGTTCACATATTAGCAATGAATTCGGATTCGATCAAGTTTTCGATTCCGGCCGCAAAACAGTCATTTTTCCTATTGATATGAAATCAACAAAATATCTCGCGCAAGCACACCATTCGAATGTAAAAACCTGCTAACAATGTAAGTGTTAGCGTAAAACAACAGCTAAATTATGTAAAATAAAATGCTGAAAAGATCAGTATTATAGTGTACCTTCTGTATTAGGACGTTCCAGATGTTTGTCACTGGGTACAAAACTTTCGTGTGATGACTGCCTTTGCACAGCTATTGCAAATCGTTCGCTACCCGTAACGTTGGAATGATCAATAGATAAACGGGAAACCGACTTGGTAACAGCAGAAACAGTGGGGCGATTTTTAGCCTGGATGATACTACCGGGTTGTGATGAAGCAACCGAATGTCGTGGTTGTACCGTAGTGTTAGTAACATCGCTACAGACGCTAGAGGACACAGGTGTTTCTAAATTTAAGTAAATTTACATTTTGCAAAAGCAAACACTGCCAAAGCAAAAGATTCTCCATTTTTGCTGATACCGATACCGATTTTGAAAATGTGACGATGCCGATACCTATTCTAACATATTACACCATGTTTAAGGAACATATACGTGGGATGCTGCATTACCGCGGTATGCGAAGACTTAGACCATATGCAGTGTAAACAATTGCAATTTTATGATAACGGTTCATTTCAATTAATTTTTTAAACAACCGCAAGACAGATATGTTTTCCTAATTAGACACACGGATATACAAGTGAACTTGATAGTATTCCAATTATCTGTTATATGTTATGTGCAAAAACTATCGGCAAACAATCGGCAATTCTTTGCAGTGCCGATGCCAATATTTTTGAAAAGTGCGAATTATTACCGAGATTAATCGGGTCATCCCTGGTATATAATAGTTGTAAAAAACCAATGTAACTTATTATAATTCTCAGTGCAATAGCACAGAAACAACATACATTATTGAGTTGAAAAAACAAGGCAGGGGTAAGCGTTTTTATTTGATACTTTTATCATTATATCAGTACACGCATGATTGACGCTGCACAATTGATTGACACAGCAAAACACAGGTGTGCCTCATACCTGAAATAGTCTGCAGTTTAGTGTTTCTTTGAGTACGCATGGAAGGCGTATTTGCAACCAAATCGTTAGTTGGACCAACCCATTTAACAGATGAGCAATCTACTGAATTGATGCATCTCTGAGTAATATTCTTTGGCAATGATACATGTTGACCACTGTACTGATTTGAACTGTAGAGCTGATTTATCTGTGTACGTTGCGAAGCAATATGCGGATGTTTATTCTGAGTTGAGCTCCGAATAATGCCATGCTGATGTTCTGATGACGTTGCGCGTGTTGAATGTTTGCGACTGGTATCTGGTTTACTCTGTGCTACGCCAATATTTTCCTGTTCATTTGACATGCTATCACGCTGGCGGTATATTGCGCTTACGCCGACACCAACCTCATTTATGGTCTGCTCATGTGGTAGCAAAGTACCGACAGCAGATGAGCATGCATTAGCATCTTCTGAGCGAACTTCGACTGATTTTTGTTGCTGGTGATTCAGACATTCGAGCTGTTTTTCGACCACAGCAGAAGTCTGAGACAGGACATTGTTTTCCTGCTGTACATCGGGATGATTAATTTGAGAAGCGATCGTAGCTAAAATATCATATAGTCTTGTAATTTGATATAGTGCAAATAAAATTCCATGCACACTTTTATTTTGAAGAGATGCCAATACCGATGCCGAAACCGATAACGATTCCAATTTTAATATTAAGCCGATTTACCCCAACTAGTGGAATTGATAGCATTTCAACTAATTGTTATTTGCGAAAACTATCGGCTAAGTATCGGCAATTTTGTTGCAGCGCCGCTGCCGATACCCACGAAAAGTGCCGATTACCGATGCTGATACAGGTGGCAAGTGGGTAAGGATTTTTCCCCACCCGCGCTGTACACGCTCAAATAAAATTTTGTATCCACAAGTGTACCCGTGCAAAAAAGATCTACCTACGACCCACCTTTTGCCCGCGCCTGAAGCTTAACCAGTATTTTAAAGGTCGCAGATGCTTTGCACTTTAATGAAGTTTTGCGTTATAGATTCAATAAATTTTACACATCATGAAAGTTTAGAAATAAGTAATTTGACTGAAAGCCATATATATGGTCAGCGCTGCTTAACTCGAAAAAACTCTCAGCATGCAATCACAGGTGGAAAATACACCACCCAAAGCCGAAGGGAAAACAAAATTCATTCAGTCGAACTCATGTTAATCCTTAACTCATAGATTATGCTATGAGCATTCAAATACAAGTAATATCTGAGCAACACAGACATTGTAAACAGTGTTTAACAATTCTAACATATATGCACAGTGCGAAATCTCTAGAGCCCACTCGGGCTCGAGCGTCAACCTCCAATAGCTGAGTGGTCATAATGAACGCCTCCCATGCGAGAGACTGGGAATCGAATCATGCCTTGAAAATACATCTCATATGAAATAGAAAATATTCATGTGAGAAAACAATGATCTAACGTGTTGCCATACAGTTGTTTTGCCGCTTTTTTCGAATTTCAGAAATTTTTACTTAAAAATTACCCCAGTTTAAAAACAAACTCACCGAATAACGCACGTTTGATTAATTTCAGTCAGGAGTATTTAATTCTGTACTTTGAAATGTTTTTGCAAGTTGGCAGTTTGTTATAATAGAATATCAATAGACAGTGAATCTACCACTATTGCTCTAACAAATGACAAGAACAGCGGTGGTATCTCGAGGCAGCAAGTAGCAAGGTGTCATTGGCCAAAGCTACCGAATTTTCAGCCAAAATTGACTGACTGCGCCGAGGGCAATTGGCGCAAAAAATTTGAATTCGTAATGTAAATTCGCCATATTTTTCACATATTTAGCTACAAAACACAAAACACATTGTTACCTTGCTATTTTAAAATAACACGTAAAAATGCCATTACCTGGTTGAGCATCATCAGTTGGCGTTCGATCTGCGTGTTCAATTCTGAGAACGCTTTTGTCGGAACTAACACAATCAGCAGCAACCTGTAATATTTGAGTTGCTAAAATTAAACAGAATATAAACACACTTATTTAGAATTTCTAACGGCTTTTACGAGGCTGGCAATATAAAGGACCAGGGTGCAAGCGGACGTCATAAATACAAGAGACGGATGGCAGCGAATTTTGTCGGAATCGGAGGTAAAACCAAATTACTAATTAGAACATGAAAATTATACCGCATTTGACAATAAGTACAAAAAGTATTGTCAAAAATTTATTGTTAAATTTACTCAAAATTGGCCAAAATCTTTGATGACTCACTGAAGGGCAAATTTTACAGTAATGCGAAAAGTTCATTAACAAACCCGATAAGTACCTTCACGCCAGGGTGCGACGGGATATCTTATGAGGTTTAGTATCCGGCTAAAAATAGAAATCTGACACCGGTTCAAAATTGACGCAAGTCATAAGCGTAGCCAGGACTCTGAGTTGGGGGAGTCAGTGTAAAACCAACACCGAATAGTATAACTAAAGAAAAAATAGCGAGCGAAATGTCAGGCACTTTCTACACCTATTAAGTCTTGCATGAAAACCACTAGTGAGTGGTGAAAATGAAGCACACACATCGTAATTTTTGTTTATCAAAAGCTTTGTTTTCCGAAGTCAATGAGGGCGATTTCCCCTTTTGTGGCGGCGCGCCTGGCAAAATTATTTTTGGAGGCACAATCAAATTGTTTAGCGAAAAAGATTGATCAAAGTTTCGCTATTTCTCTATTAGGGATGTGCTCATTAATTGGCATCGGCAATAATCGGCACATTTTGTGAGTATCAGAATCGGCACTGCAAAAATTGCCTATTCTTTGCCTGTACTTTTTGTACTTAACAGACGGTTGGAATGCCATCAATTTCATTTCTTGGCGTTCACATAATTATAATCGTTCATGGTGGTTAAGTTTAGAGTCTCTGCATGATCATGTCGTAATGTAGTATCCTATGTGTTTTTAAGCATGGTGTACAAAAGTTGAAATCGGCATCGTCATTTTCAGTTTCACTATCAGCACATCCCTAATCTTTATTCACTATCCGGGTAACATCCGGTTATCATGCTTTGGTTCAGGTATACGGAAAAAAGTGGCCCACCTTGATTGCAGCATTTTTCTTGTTGTTTAAACGTTGTCGTTGCTGAAACGTGTAAATTAACATAAGTAACATGCTTTTATACCTATATATGTCGCGATTAAGCATTCTTTTCTTTAACTCCAACTTAAAAGCTGTAGACATTTTTCAAAATCAGCCGAAAAAATAGTTATTTATCGTTGTCCTATTAACTCTTCAAAAAGTCTACTAAGACTTAAATAAAACTGAGTAGGTGCGAAGTAAAAATTACTAATGGTTAGGCATGAGATAAAACAGATTTAACACATCAGATGTTAATGCAGAAGAAATGTAATGCAACACCTTTTGTTCTCGCTGTGTGATAAGATTTTGTTCTATTTGTCGCTGACTCATTATGATATGTTTCACTCGGTGCAAGCTCTCCATGGCGGCAACATTTGTCGGCTCGATGTGCGCCTCCATTCTTTGTAACGTTGCCATTTCTTCATCAAGAGAACGTACTCTCTGTTTCGTAAGGTTAGACAATCGAATAAATCTTAAATAAACAGAGCTCTTCAAATTTCACTGCAATTTGAGAACGGACTAGTGGGATTAGCAAACAGCAATAGTATACTTTACTTCTAAGGGTGTGCCGATTAATGGCATCATTAATGACCGGTACTTTTCGTGACGATCGGCATCGGCACTGCAAAAACTGCCGATTCTTTGCAGAACCTTTTTGCACTTAACAGTCAGTTGGAATGGCTATCAGTTTCACTTCTGGGTGAAATCAGTGGGCCTGATCAACGAACTGTTATAAATATTGCATTTGTGTTTGAAAAAATTAATTTAAACGAAGTATTATCATAAAATTGACCCGTTACTATAAAGACAGTCCCAATTTCCCGGGACAGAAATATACACGGAGTGCACACTTATGCGCTCCTGTTTACATATGCACAGGCAGATATATTTACGTAGGATATAATATATATATAAATAAATATATATATAACGGCAAAATTTTTGGCATCGACTCATCCTTATTTACTGTTGTAACCAAATTCATTATAAATGCAAACCAATTATTGTAGTAACAAATTGATACGAAAGACGTGGGATAGTTACTTCACATGTGGAGAAGCACAAGACTTTGAACAAGTTATTTGTGTTGTATTTTCTATAAGCTAACAGAAATGTTTCTTGGCCTTCGATGATTTGTACCTAGCGCGGTATTTAAGTTAAGACATTTTTAACGATTTCGAAATATTTATTGCAGATTTAAGAACAAAAATCCTCAAAATAACATCAAACTTACGTCTTTTTTGGCATTCGTGTATCAACAATATCCTCCACCAAGTTTCTAACAGGCTTACACTCCAAATACGCTTTGTAACGTTTTTTACTGATCAGAACAATTTTAATTCGCAACGTATTTCTGAGTTTTGGCAGCTCATAAATTTCTCTGTGAACGACGGTGCTGAGAGCCATACAGAAATCGTGGTCGTTTGAAAATTGATCAACAACATTTTGCGGTACTTTGAAGTCTTTTGGCAAATGTCGCGCCAACTTGGCTGGAACATTAGTGTCTGGGTCAATTGGTCCCAGATCAATTTCGTCATATTTCTGTTCAATTTCGTGTTCCTCCAACACGACTCCTGGCTTTCTCCAATATTCCAGTGTGTTGAAGTAGTACGGCTATAAAAGCATGAATCAAAATCATACCTTTAAGTGTTCTCAAAGATTTTGTTTGAAAATAACCAGGGTGTAAACAGATAGTAAAAATAACGGAAACGGATAGTGATCAAAATAACAAAGATTTCTGCAAACACAATTGAGGCGTGCAAATATTCACGGGGTTTTCTAAAGTTTTAAAGAAAAAATGGCAGATGCATGGAAATTTTTAAGATCTTGGATAAATTTCGTAAGATTTATTCAATTCAGCATGTCCATAATAAAAAATTGAAAGAAATATGCATGATTACAACTGATTTTCGTCGTAAAACGTAACAGAATTTCCGTTATTTCTATAACGGAGACAGAAGCAGACACCGATTTTTACCAGAAACGGAAACGTATATCCGGTTACATCCTGTTGAAAATACTCCCGTGTTTGAATGATTTTCTATTTAACTCTTCACAGCACAGATTAAACAGTGCAATGTAAGGTTATATGTATCTCATTACTCATTCCACCTAAAGAAAACACTAAGACGAAGCTCACATCGTCGGTAACAAGCTTTTCACGTTTAACTTTACGGGCAATTTTTTTCTTCGGAGATTTTGTGGGACTATATGTTGAGCAGTCTGCCGTTTTTTGAACATGAAGACCGACACGTTTGCGGACAGTTCCTGAAATTATGCATGAGCATTTTATGTTCTTGAGACGTTCAGCGTGCACAAAGGCTAGTAATTATAGAGTTTGTATCGAATAAATCTATTTTATAAACTGCCCATAAATAGCTAACTTCACGAATATCCATAAAACAATGCGCATATCAAGTAAAGGGTTATTGATGAGCTCAATTTAACAAATAAAGGTACTTACGCTTTTCAAACGGATTACTTTTCTTTCTGCCTCTGCTATACTCACAGCTTCCGGCAGGCTGATTTTCAAAACTGACAAAGTCCTAAATTTACATATATGGTATTTCAGTAACAGATATCATTGTTTGGGAATCTTTGGAGAGAACGAACATAGGATTGTGACAGGTATAACTATGCATATATTTTTAATTGGTCTTTAGATTTCCAACTTTAGTATAACAAGGATTGATGTTGCTGTCTAAGTGAAATTGTTTTCAAAATTGATGAATGCTAAAATCAGAACATTTCAGTAGAAACCACAACCATACCATGCACTTTATTACTTATACGAAATGCATAATTCTTTATCATTTTATGACACCTGATCCTATTATGAAAAAACTTTGCTATGCATGCATAATCTTTGCTGGCAATTTCGGTTAAGCCTAATTTAGTCAGCAGCTACTACTACGGGGCTGGACAGCGCCGCTGTCGACCACTTGGCCAGACGGAGCATGGCACCACCTCTCACATAAACCACTTTCTTACATATGGAGTTTTTTCAATGTGCTCATTTTCCTTGGTTCTCGGTGAGGCCGGCGATGATTCTGATGAACGTTCATCGTCACCGTTATCACCATCGTCTTGAAATATAGACGAAA
Source organism: Enoplolaimus lenunculus (assembly GCA_030248215.1). Taxonomy (NCBI): domain Eukaryota; kingdom Metazoa; phylum Nematoda; class Enoplea; order Enoplida; family Thoracostomopsidae; genus Enoplolaimus; species Enoplolaimus lenunculus. The sequence goes on from JASANG010000829.1 coordinate 25,885, forward strand.
CACTGAGATCCGGAATTACTTCTAGAACAAAAAGCACGCTAAACATTTTGAGCATTGAACACCAATTATTGCTGCAATGCAAGCCTTAAAAATAAATCAAGATTGAGCCACTCAATAGAAATGGAATTCAACTCAACATGCAAATGACATCGAGCAAAATTCTGTAGGACCATTTGAGGTACATAGTGTCTGTTATAAAATTCGGATGAAAATATATTTCACATTCCGGTTCCTTTTCCGATTCCTGCTAATAATTGAATTCCTGTTCGTGTAACAGTGAAACTGAGTCCCTGTTAGAACCCTGCTGATTTTGTTTCACCTCCGACTGTTCACAATTAGTAACGTCGAGCGAGCAATTAGTCTGCCTAGTGTTCTCATCAAAAGCTGATTATTCGAAAGTTTTTTATACATCAAGTGCTATTGTAACTAGTTTATTTTTAAAACTTTTGAACACTAAACATTTTAACGTCTAGATTTGGTTCAATTTGTGTTTTGCCCTACCAAAGGTACTGGTTGGTAACTTACGACCACAATCCTTCTCTGCAACAGTAGTACTAGTTTCTATGTATCTGTAATGCTGCGGCTTTCGAGCTCTACGTTTGAACTTTACGTCGCAAAAATTTCCGCGCATGGGTTGTATCTAAGAAACAATAGTAATTAGAACAGAGTACAATATCCTTTAAAAGCTTAGAAATCACGTTAAAAATAAAACGCATTTTAAACGTTTTTCGAGTTTCGAATATCATTTTTGAAAACTTTTTTTCTATCGGAGAGCACTAAGTGTTTTATTTCAAAAGGTTTACAATAACGTTGGAAAACGTGATAAAGATTACCAGTGTTTTAGGAGCGACAGTATCTCAACGTATTCCTCATCATAATTCTAAGCCTACACATAAACACTTCGAATACATTAGCCACACGGGATTCACGTGATCTAATAACTGCAGCCAACAGTAAAATTTAAATAATCGCCGGCAATGGAATCACAGTCGTGAATCACGCTTATTGCAGCTATTTTGTTAAATTCCAGTAGTTTTCAGAAACTGCAGTATATATGTATATATTATATATGTATATAGGCCCATGCATATATAGAACAGGGCAGGATCGTTTTCCAGAGGGGCTATAATAGAGTCAGTTTAAGCTTTAGACTAATTTTTCGCTTATGCTTAGACTTAGGCTTAGGAATAGGCTCATTCATACGGTTAGGATTATGCTTAGCCTTAGTCTTAGGAATATGCTTATACTACTTCTCCGGCCCTGTTCTATACATGGGCCTAATACTAACATTCTAAATCGAAATAAAGTTAATGAATTCAGCATGGAACGATTAATTTCAACGTTACCTTGTAATGGGGATTTTTGCTGTTCTTCTTCTGAAACACTGATTTTCCGACATGAGGTTCCCAATGTTTTTGTGAATGCATCATTTATTTACAAAAAGCACATTATATACGTGCATATATAACATTAATGTAGTTATACCTGCAACACTAATATACCTATCCAAAATAAAAACGAACGCAACATTATTGTAGTTTTGCAACGGATACGGAAACTGATGTGGGGTTCACGTAACCAGTTGTGTGATTGGTACCTATTTTGTCACCAACCCATAGCAGGTGAAAAATACAATGCATGTGTATTGTGAATTCAAGCACCATCGAAAGCGCAGTGACGTTCTTGCGAAAGGCTCGATACATGTATGGAACAGGGCCGGAACAGTAGTATAAGCATATTTATTAAGCCTAAGTCTAAGCTTAAGCCTAAGCATAACGATGAACCTATATCGAAGCCTAAGCCAGTCCTATGATTGCTATCTGAGCGTGCCATTTATATGCGATTCAGTTCGCTTTCTTTTAAAACCTAATAGTAACTGGCGATAGATGCTACGCACATTTGAGAATATAAAATTAATTTAATGCCGCTTACATATATGTATGGTTTGCCAGTCGTATCATCGACACCTGTGACCACAATATCGGCTCCTCCCATTCCTCCAGTTGGTGATAGCCCATGTCCAACCCAACCAAGAGTTTGAGCCGTAATCTAAATAACATTTAAATTTAGGAAGCCAGTGGACTTCGGAAGGGAAAGCAAAAGCTTAATTCAATGTAAAACCGATGAAAAAACAAAGGTTACTTAGCAAACTGAGAGAATTAATTTTTCATAAACCGAACGCAATACGACATTCAAATGCAAAAATTAACATATTTTATATAAAAGTGTGGGGCGTCAGGTTCAAAGGGTTTAGGCAGGCTGCTGGCTCTTGTGCACTCAATAATTTACCTGAAACTTTAAAATTTGCGCAAATTGTGATTTAATTGTTTTAATGTTTAACGATTGATATCTATAGATTTTACGTACTTCAAATTCTATATAATCGTTTGGCTGTATTCCGGACACTTTCCAACGTAACACATACCGATCATCGTCAGTGAAACTGACTGATTTATCAAGATTAATGATATTGCTAGTGGATAACGCATGGATCAGATTTATTGCCGTCAAAAATACTGCAGCAAACAGTATTGGTAACGAGACGGTAGTCATTTCACAATTTTACCTTTACAAAAAGTGCTGAAACAAAATACAAATTGTGGCCAATGTTGCTTTTAGGGGCGTAACCGTAGATTAAACGTATTGCTAAGCCTCGCCCGACCCAGCGAAAACTTAGGTTCGAAGCTGTCCCCGCTGTCCAGACCGGCCCAACGAAAACACACGCTCGAAGCTGTAACGACCAACCCAACGAGAACACACGTTCAAAGCTGTCTTTGCTGTCCGCCCAACCCTGCAAAATCATAGGCTCGAAGCTGTCCTTCCGTCCCACCACAAATATATGGGCAGGAGTGCTGGCCTTGTAGGTGGCTGTGCCACACTTAAACCTATTTCAAACTAAAAACTAAAACTAAAATAAAACCCTATATCAAAACCACACCTTAAGGGAGTCCCTGGCTCCACCTAGTCTCTCTTAGAACTTAAGTTAGGCTTAGGCGTTGCTACAAGGCGTAGAAATTGGTAAATCGATGCTATGGCGGCTGTGTCCGCAATGTTGAACTTACCTGGGCCCTGCGTGGCCATAGAACGGTATTGATTAATGTTGCAATTGTTGCTGGCCTAATCTGCGCTTAACGACATAGCTAGGCTATGTCAGCACCAAAATGGTGCTTTATATTGAGTGTCTCCGGCATTGTTGTTGTTGTTGTTGTAGTACCGGTTGTGTGGCTCTCGACCTCGACCGCATTGCGGACACCCAATTGTGGGTGTCGGCAAAAATGCAAATGAGGTCGAGATGCCGATATGGGTAGCCAGGACCGGAATCATTATTATCTTCCTGGTTATTAGAAACGGTTGCGAATCTTTTGGGTGCACTACACGTATTGTTATTTATTTCTGTTACTGAGTTTTACGGTTGGAGTGAGCGAGACTTGGGTAAGTAGGACTTAACGGATTTAATTTGAGAATAGTCACGGTGGCTTAACATGTGAAGGAAATCAGGCATCACGGATTTTATTGGTGTTGCGCAGGGCGCGGAATTTACCCAGTATCGGATACTGGTGTCATGTGTTAAAGGAAACTTGGGGTATTAAAGGAAACCTGGGAAAAGTAGTCTAGTAAATCTAACGGGGTTAGATTTATTATTCTACAACGGTTGGGCCAAATCTAACGGGGTTAGATTGGTCGGAAATTTGGTGTAACTCTAACGGGGTTAGAGTACACGGTTTAACGGGGTGTAATTCTAACGGGGTTAGAATTGCACGGATTCTGGAAAACGGCAAAAGTATTGGGTACGGTAAAGCCAGTGGCTGGATTAAATCAGATTCAGACGTCGGCTTTAAGGATTCCGGCTCGGGTTACCAGTTAAATTGCATAACCTGTGATTTGCTGGCCTTAATTTTGGGTATTTTGTGTCTTACGGCTCGGGTTACCAGTTAAATTGCATAACCTGTGATTTGCTGGCCTTAATTTTGGGTATTTTGTGTCCCACAGGTCGCGGGTACCAGTTAAATTGCATAACCTGTGATTTGCTGGCCTTAATTTTGGGTATTTTGTGTGTCATACGGGTTGCGGGTTGGGATTTATAATAAACATTTACCGGCCGCGTTTTACTAAATCAGAGCGAATAGCATACATCGAGGAAAGAACTATACAGGCGATACAGGATACAGGCTTAAGTCTAAATCACGAACTTCTCACATGGTGACCACGATGGTCTCGATGCTGATTTAGTTGGTGGTCGGTGTGAAAGGAAATAGTTGGAAAAAGGAGAAAGGAATTTCTGGGTGTAAAAGGAAAAGGCTGTTATTGGAAATACAGGATCTGAACGATCGTGTAAAAGGCTGTTATTGGAAACACAGGATCTGAACGATCGTGTTGTGGAAAATAACAGGGAGTACAGGCTGAAAAGGAAACTGGGCTGTGAGTATCTACTGCGCGAAAGGGCAACAGATACTGACATTACTGGATAGTACAGGCTAAAGGCTGTTATTGGAAATACAGGATCTGAACGATCGTGTAAAAGGCTGTTATTGGAAACACAGGATCTGAACGATCGTGTTGTGGAAAATAACAGGGAGTACAGGCTGAAAAGGAAACTGGGCTGTGAGTATCTACTGCGCGAAAGGGCAACAGATACTGACATTACTGGATAGTACAGGCTAAAGGCTGTTATTGGAAATACAGGATCTGAACGATCGTGTAAAAGGCTGTTATTGGAAACACAGGATCTGAACGATCGTGTTGTGGAAAATAACAGGGAGTACAGGCTGAAAAGGAAACTGGGCTGTGATATCTACTGCGCAAAGGGCAACAGAACACAAACATATACACCAAACCAAAAAACAGGATCTGAACGATCGTGTTGTGGAAAATAACAGGGAGTACAGGCTGAAAAGGAAACTGGGCTGTGAGTATCTACTGCGCGAAAGGGCAACAGATACTGACATTACTGGATAGTACAGGCTAAAGGCTGTTATTGGAAATACAGGATCTGAACGATCGTGTAAAAGGCTGTTATTGGAAACACAGGATCTGAACGATCGTGTTGTGGAAAATAACAGGGAGTACAGGCTGAAAAGGAAACTGGGCTGTGAGTATCTACTGCGCGAAAGGGCAACAGATACTGACATTACTGGATAGTACAGGCTAAAGGCTGTTATTGGAAATACAGGATCTGAACGATCGTGTAAAAGGCTGTTATTGGAAACACAGGATCTGAACGATCGTGTTGTGGAAAATAACAGGGAGTACAGGCTGAAAAGGAAATCGGGCTGTGAGTATCTACTGCGCGAAAGGGCAACAGATACTGACATTACTGGATAATACAGGCTGTGAATTAGTTCGACAGTTATACTTGAGGCTGTGCCGCAAGTACGTGGAACTAGTTCAGGAACAGGCGAATTGGAAGTGAAAATTCTCGGGGTGAAGAGACGAAAATTGGAAAAAACGGTCGGAAACTGGTGAAATTGGCATACTTAGGAACTATTGTGTTCGTAAGTACCGGGTTAAAATTTGAAACGGAACGGTTACAGGCATCGGCAGTATTGGTCAAAAACATCTGAAAAATTGTCAAAAATTCAGTTGTTTTTGGACCTGGTGAAGTGAAAAGGTGCGAGAAAGGCAAAAAGGATACGGCATTGAACTCAGGGCATATCAAGGACGGAAGTAAACCCTTAACACTTGCGCTATAAGGGTTTACGGAAATTTCGGTTGGCGTCGGCACGAGATCTAGGTACTTGTAACAAGTAGCTAGCTAATAAGGAGCAATCTCGGGTGAAAACCGGAGCTGAAAGTTGGCCTGACGCGAGATAGCGGCTGGCGAACGTGAATAAAAGTTGGAAAGGAGTGCAAGGAACGATTCAGGAATATTTTGCTTGGGGCTACGCCACAAGTTTTCAAATCGGGTGCCGTATTCAGCGAGTGAATAAGGCTGTGAAACGAAATCTCGGGAGTAGCTAAGTGAAAAGGTCGAAAAATCGTCGAAGGTGCTTGGGGCTGAAACATTTAGGAACTGTATAGTTCGTAAATACCCAGAGCACGTTCTTGGAAGAAATTTTGAACCGGGCGAAAAGTTTCGGGCCAAAAATTACGAAAAATTGGCCGGTCAGAAAAGTGGTGTTTTATATATATAAAACACAATAACACTGGTGTGGGAAATAGTTTACAGAGATTGGCTGAAAGTGCGATTTGGAAAGGGAGATCCCTTTGTAGGCCCCCAACTACGGCGTAGAACAGGATACGTAGAAATGTGGCCAGAATGGGCACAAAAATATTCGGGGGAAAAGAGCGCCCCCAAAAAAGAAACCAAGGGAGAGAAAAAAAAAAATTTTTTTCTTCGTTTCCCCGGGAAGGGGGCATACCCCTCCCCCCCCCTCTCCCCTCCAACCCCTACAAAAAATTTGGGGGGAGGAGCGGGACCCCGAGAGAGAAATGCGATTGCGATTTCGGAAAAGGAGAATGCCGTTGTACAGGACCCCAACTACGGCGGTAGAACAGATACGTAAAATGCACCAAAAAAGGAAAAAACAAAAAAACCAACAAGAAAAAAAAACAAAAATCACCCAATAATTCTCTCTTACTACCACAACAAATACCAAAACCGAACAGACGAAAATCTTGCAGTTGCTGCCGTTACAGAAGGAGGTACAGAAGGAAACGGAGAAATTGGTAAATCGATGTTATGGCGGCTGTGTCCGCAATGTTGAACTTACCTGGGCCCTGCGTGGCCATAGAACGGTATTGATTAATGTTGCAATTGTTGCTGGCCTAATCTGCGCTTAACGACATAGCTAGGCTATGTCAGCACCAAAATGGTGCTTTATATTGAGTGTCTCCGGCATTGTTGTTGTTGTTGTTGTAGTACCGGTTGTGTGGCTCTCGACCTCGACCGCATTGCGGACACCCAATTGTGGGTGTCGGCAAAAATGCAAATGAGGTCGAGATGCCGATATGGGTAGCCAGGACCGGAATCATTGTTATCTTCCTGGTGGTTAGAAACGGTTGCGATATTTTTTGGTGCACTACACGTATTTTTACTTATTGCTGTTACTAAGTTTTACGGTTGGATTGAGCGAGACTTGGGTAAGTAGGACTTAACGGATTTAATTTAAGAATAGTCACGGAGGCGTGCAGTATGTGAAGGATTACGGCGTGACGGATTTAATCGGCATTGCGCAAGGCGCGGAATTTACCCAGTATCGGATACTGGTGTCATGTGTTAAAGGAAACTTGGGGTATTAAAGGAAACCTGGAAAAAAGTAGTTTAGTAAATCTAACGGGGTTAGATTTATTATTCTACAACGGTTGGGCCAAATCTAACGGGGTTAGATTGGTCGGAAAAAATTTGGTGTAACTCTAACGGGGTTAGAGTACACGGTTTAACGGGGTGTAATTCTAACGGGGTTAGAATTGCACGGATTCTGGAAAACGGCAAAAGTATTGGGTACGGTAAAGCCAGTGGCTGGATTAAATCAGATTCAGACGTCGGCTTTAAGGATTCCGGCTCGGGTTACCAGTTAAATTGCATAACCTGTGATTTGCTGGCCTTAATTTTGGGTATTTTGTGTCTTACGGCTCGGGTTACCAGTTAAATTGCATAACCTGTGATTTGCTGGCCTTAATTTTGGGTATTTTGTGTCTTACGGCTCGGGTTACCAGTTAAATTGCATAACCTGTGATTTGCTGGCCTTAATTTTGGGTATTTTGTGTCCCACAGGTCGCGGGTACCAGTTAAATTGCATAACCTGTGATTTGCTGGCCTTAAATTTGGGTATTTTGTGTGTCATACGGGTTGCGGGTTGGGATTTATAATAAACATTTACCGGCCGCGTTTTACTAAATCAGAGCGAATAGCATACATCGAGAAAAGAACTATACAGGCGATACAGGATACAGGCTTAAGTCTAAATCACGAACTTCTCACAGGCCTGTTCCTGTACCGCAGGAAAATGGGACGCCCCTCTGAGTAACATGGGCCTGACGTTCTAATACCATGAAATCGTATGCGTTTTGCTTCAACAGAAGTCGCTACAACAGTAATGTATATACATACACAATCTCATGTGATTACAACTTTGCACCAAACATATATACAACTCAATTTTGTACACTAGCTATGTTGTTTCGTTATTCTAAAATATCAACGCCCTTCTTAGCAACTGTTCAAAATACGAAACGCTATAATATGGATATGCATTAGAAACTATTGAACCAAATACGGTTCCCATTTTAATAAAGTTATATGCTGCCTGAGTTTGCCAAGTTTTAACGAAGTTTTCGCTGTAGACGGAAAAAAGGCCAATACTGAGCATTTATAAACTAATTTCGAGATAAGATGGAACCCATATCAACATTTAAAATTTGAGCTACGAACAATTGGCATATATCTTTCTGTTAGTTGCATTTGAAAATTGGCGTTAATATGGATGGCCGAATACGACTTGCGACATCACATGAATAGCAAACGTTAAACACGCTATTTACAGCTACTGGTAGTTGGTGCTTTCGGTACATACTAGCTATCTGCTTATCCATCTTAACTAAAAATACCTACTGCTATGAATACCATACAGAACGGTCGCCAACCGCACAAAGAGTGAACCCCGCATTAGCCACTTCAAAAGTTCAACCCATAACGGTATCCGGAGACAATTTGGCAGTTCATATGAGTCGCGATCAAAATTTTCAGCACTAGCTATGTTTTACAAAACCTACCCATATGGGTATCAGGAAAATTCTTGTCACTAAGTATGGATAAGGTGACAATATGAGTACCAATTGCACAACGGGTAACGTGAACCTCGCATATTTACCGAAAGTAAAAGCAGATAAACAATTACATAGTAGTTCTAAGCTTATAGGTGCGCGTTTCAAACTAAAAATAAAGTTCCGGCAACACTTGACCGCTCAATATTTATATGGTACTGCTTAACATAGTACGTACCGGGATCGGTTGCGAAATGCTAGAAACGCCCTCTAGTACATACGGTTTAGCGGCGTAAAAGGCTCAATATAAATACTGATTAGCTGAATTTTTTAGCAGAATACGCCGTGGGTTCGATTTCCACCACTTCCGCAACAAATGTTTTGAGAAGGGCTCTACTTGACATAAACTTTCACCACTAGCTAAGCAATGAATATGTTTAGGTAACATTATGTGCTTTTTGTATTATTAGAATTCTAATCCAGTTTTATATTTTAGTAAGAGGAATATTTTCCTTTACGCTATTGCTCCTGATTGAATGAAGCATGTGGTACTTAAGGTTTGAGGAAAGTTCAGTCTAGGAATCCTTTGAATTCTTCATGCCGAAATCAGTTTCCAAATGCAACTTTTCGACCTAGTTCACAACATTTTGTAGCCCAGCTGCAGAAATCCCTGACCTTCGTCAAAAATATAAAATAACAACCTGTCAAAATACCCTATCATTATTGGCAAATGCCCCAAATATGACATGAAAAAAAACTACACACTAGCTAAATAACATGAAAAAAATTATTACGCTTCAGGAATGTTTGTAAATTTTTTGTTACCTGCAGCTAATAACATGGACATTTTTTGACATTGGCGTGCGCAATATAACCTGTATGGTGCATAATAGCTAAAACTTTTGCCGACTTTTATAATCGATCATAACTCGTTCATTTTGAAGCCACCACCAAATGAAATATTTTTAGGCGGCCCGCTATTACAACAACCCAACATACTCATTTATTTTGAACGGCACCACCAAATGAAATATATTTTAATAGATGCCATTTCAAGGCCTACAACCTGCTATTAAATTAAGACTATCTTTCAGAGCGTTTCTGTACTTGAAATTTCATCCGAATTTGAAATCTCGCAATAATAGCTAAAACTTTTGCCGACTTTTATGATCGATCATAACTCATTTATTTTGAACGGCACCACCAAATGAAATATATTTTAATAGATGCCATTTCAAGGCCTACAACCTGCTATTAAATTAAGACTATCTTTCAGAGCGTTTCTGTACTTGAAATTTCATCCGAATTTGAAATCTCGCAATAATAGCTAAAACTTTTGCCGACTTTAATGATCGATCATAACTCATTCATTTTGAACGGCACCACCAAATGAAATATATTTTAATAGATGCCATTTCAAGGCCTACAACCTGCTATTAAATTAAGACTATCTTTCAGAGCGTTTCTGTACTTGAAATTTCATCCGAATTTGAAATCTCGCAATAATAGCTAAAACTTTTGCCGACTTTAATGATCGATCATAACTCATTCATTTTGAACGGCACCACCAAATGAAATATATTTTAATAGATGCCATTTCAAGGCCTACAACCTGCTATTAAATTAAGACTATCTTTCAGAGCGTTTCTGTACTTGAAATTTCATCCGAATTTGAAATCTCGCAATAATAGCTAAAACTTTTGCCGACTTTAATGATCGATCATAACTCATTCATTTTGAACGGCACCACCAAATGAAATATATTTTAATAGATGCCATTTCAAGGCCTACAACCTGCTATTAAATTAAGACTATCTTTCAGAGCGTTTCTGTACTTGAAATTTCATCCGAATTTGAAATCTCGCAATAATAGCTAAAACTTTTGCCGACTTTAATGATCGATCATAACTCATTCATTTTGAACGGCACCACCAAATGAAATATATTTTAATAGATGCCATTTCAAGGCCTACAACCTGCTATTAAATTAAGACTATCTTTCAGAGCGTTTCTGTACTTGAAATTTCATCCGAATTTGAAATCTCGCAATAATAGCTAAAACTTTTGCCGACTTTTATGATCGATCATAACTCATTCATTTTGAACGGCACCACCAAATGAAATATATTTTAATAGATGCCATTTCAAGGCCTACAACCTGCTATTAAATTAAGACTATCTTTCAGAGCGTTTCTGTACTTGAAATTTCATCCGAATTTGAAATCTCGCAATAATAGCTAAAACTTTTGCCGACTTTAATGATCGATCATAACTCATTCATTTTGAACGGCACCACCAAATGAAATATATTTTAATAGATGCCATTTCAAGGCCTACAACCTGCTGTTAAATTAAGACTATCTTTCAGAGCGTTTCTGTACTTGAAATTTCATCCGAATTTGAAATCTCGCAATAATAGCTAAAACTTTTGCCGACTTTTATGATCGATCATAACTCATTCATTTTGAACGGCACCACCAAATGAAATATATTTTAATAGATGCCATTTCAAGGCCTACAACCTGCTATTAAATTAAGACTATCTTTCAGAGCGTTTCTGTACTTGAAATTTCATCCGAATTTGAAATCTCGCAATAATAGCTAAAACTTTTGCCGACTTTAATGATCGATCATAACTCATTCATTTTGAACGGCACCACCAAATGAAATATATTTTAATAGATGCCATTTCAAGGCCTACAACCTGCTATTAAATTAAGACTATCTTTCAGAGCGTTTCTGTACTTGAAATTTCATCCGAATTTGAAATCTCGCAATAATAGCTAAAACTTTTGCCGACTTTAATGATCGATCATAACTCATTTATTTTGAACGGCACCACCAAATGAAATATATTTTAATAGATGCCATTTCAAGGCCTACAACCTGCTATTAAATTAAGACTATCTTGCAGAGCGTTTCTGTACTTGAAATTTCATCCGAATTTGAAATCTCGCAATAATAGCTAAAACTTTTGCCGACTGTTATGATCGATCATAACTCATTCATTTTGAACGGCACCACCAAATGAAATATATTTTAATAGATGCCATTTCAAGGCCTACAACCTGCTATTAAATTAAGACTATCTTTCAGAGCGTTTCTGTACTT
>JASANG010003937.1:0-37547 GCA_030248215.1 Enoplolaimus lenunculus
TCATAATTTTTACAATTTTCACTGAAGATTTTAAATTTAAATAATAAAGCTGATGTGAAATGGTTTTTTACTGAAACATTTCTAAAGTGCTTCATTAGTACTATATTACTCAAAATCTCTCCACACATTGACCATTAGTACTAACGATACGACCAATTCAGACACGTGTATAATAGCAAGCTTCATCAGAAATTAGAAGAAATTACAGGATTTGCCAAAGCCTACCTTAGCGGAAAATGCCTCCCTTCGATGGTATGTTCAGATCCAACGCGGCCATTGCGACCCCAATGCAAATGAAATTGAACTAAACTGTATCGAATGCCTCTTGCGTTATAAACGAATATTTTGAGTCAGTTGGTATGTTGATTTTCACTGAAACAACCAATTAGAGAACGCAAGGTAAACCAAAATTTTATTTGCTAAGAGTTACATTGATAAACAAAACTAGTAATGTTAATGGATCATGTAAACATCAGGGGCGGACAAATAATTTTCCGCGGGATTAGAATAGAGTAAGCTTAAGCTTTAGACTAACTTTTTTGCTTGGCTTAGCGTTAGGCTTAGGCTTAGCAATATGCTCATTCTTACTCTTAGGTTTGAGATTAGGCTTAAACTTTGGCTTTGGAATATGCTTATAATACTATTCCACCCCTGTTCTTTACATTGGCCGATAAATAAAAGCTGGTAATGTTTGTGGGTAAAGACAGTTTATCTTGAGGAGAGCCCCTGACTTTCACTAATAAATTTAAAGTTTTAAATGGAAATTGAGAGTTGTGAAATTTTTCACAATATATCGTTACTACTTAATCCTGTATTATAGCAATAGCAGCATACTGCTACTTATACCCAAAAGTATTATTAGTCCATTAATGAAATAGTCAACAGATCTGTGAGTTTTGGACGTTTACAATTTTAAGTATACGTTACTATTCAAGCGGAACTATCAAACTATTATAAGCAATATCAATTATCAACGTTCAAATCTGTTTCTTCTATATCTTATTTGCATGTTAATTCTTATTTGATTCGTACTGCACTACTGTATAAATTTGGTTGCGAATCGAGTATTAAAGCTTATCAACGTAAGACACGCCAACATGCGACGAACAAGAGTTAGAAATTTTGGCCAATGTAAAGATCAGAGGAGAATCGTTTTTCCGCGGGACTGCAATAGAGTAAAAGTTTAAGATTTAGACTATTTTGACTTAGGCTTATCCTTACGCTGGCCCATGTCACTATAAAGGCCGTCCCAAATTTCGGGGACACAAATATACCCGAGTGCACACTTATGCGCTCCTGTTTACATATGCACAGGCAGATATATTTACGTAGGATATATATAATACACATATGTATATATAATATATATGTATACATATATATATATCTGTCCCACCTATCCCAACTGTCCCATCTGTCCCGGCTGTCCCATCTGTCCCAACTGTCCCATCTGTCCCGTTTGTCCCATCTGTCCCAAGTGTCCCATCTGTCCAAACTGTCCCAACTGTTCCATCTGTCCCAATTGTCCCATCTGTCCCAACTGTCCCATCTGTCCCAACTGTCTCATCTGTCCCAACTGTCCCATCTGTCCCAACTGTTCCATCTGTCCCGCTGTCCCATCTGTCCCATCTGTCCCAGCTTTCTCACTGTCCCGCTGTCCCAAGTATATTTTTTGAATGTACTCCTGGTACATTTCTGTCCCGGGAAAATGGGACGGCCTTTAAAGTAACATTGGCCCTTACGCTTAGGCTTAGGCTTAGGCTTAGGAATTGGCATATACTACTGGTAGGACCCAGTTCTATACATTGGTCGAACATAAAATTTCATAAATTCAAATTTAAACCCTATGCACTAGCGCCGTTTTCATTATATAAATTTATTAACAGTATAAATTCGAAATATACAGAAATCTTATAAAAGGTGCAGAGCTAAAACAATTAAGACTTACTAAAACAAATTTTATTGATTTTAACCCGACACACTAACCAGTATGCCCATTATTGACCATGCTGAAACCATACCGTCTACCATTGTATGTGCGTAAATCCACAGGTCTCATATCGTTATCAATAATTAGTCCATGACGCGAGGGAAAGTCTATCGGACTTTGATGTTGCCCGCTGCATAACGGAAAATACTGCGACCATTTTGAAGGGCCTGAATACTAAACGTATCCAAATATCAATAGAAAGCGGGCTCCTGCTACACTTTCCTCCACACTTGAGGTTAAAGTTTACACTTAGGCAAAGGCTTAGGCAAAGGTTTCCGTTTAAGCTATGGTATAGATAGCGTTTTTAAAACGGAACCGTAAGCATATTAGCGATGCATAAGTCGTGAATATGGACGGAAAGTGTAGGTATATTATGTATAAGCAGTTATTCTTTCATGAATTTAGTATAAACTATAAATGTTGCTATAAAATCAGAGACAGGCACTAAACCACAATTTCACATAGGCTCAAGCTATACGAGGCTGTATAGGTACTTTTACCGAACAATTGCCCCTCCTGCGTAAATGAAAAATTATGCTATTTGTACGCTGATTTTAAGGGTACAGAAACGGAAACGAACGTCGATTTTTACCGTAAATGAAACTGAAAACGAATATGCTGTTAAATCCTGGTATATTTACCATTTGTAGCTTACCATATTCGCTTCGTTTGTCATAATCAAAATGAAACTTGCTTTCACTCCGAGGTTGAGGCGGTCGCCTTGGATCTATTGATCCTAAAATTTAAAAACATTGAGCTGATCATAGTGTTACTTTTATTAGAATATGAATTTTTTACAGGTTTCCGTTTAGTTTTCCATTATCGCTCAAACTTTTGACACAAGACAAATGAACGTTTAATTCAACGGATAGTTGCAACATCAAATAGATACCAGTAACGAAGGGCGGCGTAGGGAGGGTTAAAAATAAAACCTGTCCGTAACTGAATAACAGGGAAAGGTACCAACACTCTGGAGAGGCCAACTACCTAAATATCATTCCCCCTCTAATTCGGGTCACTACAGTACGTATATATTTTCAGAGATGCGATTTTTCAAGTGAACAAGAGCACATCTTTGTTTATCTGTGCACCAACTTTCTGCCAAATCAGCAGTTCAAAAATTTTTCGCGAGGGCGAACGTTTATCTGTGGGACTGCAATCGATCAAGGTTTAACCTTTAGTTCAATTTTTTTGCTTAGGTGTTAGGTTTAGGCTTAGGTAAACGCTCATTCTTACGTGGAGGCTTTAGGCTTAGGCTTGGGGCCCTGCTTAGGCTTAAGCTTAAAAATTCGTCTATACTACTGTTACAGCCCTGTTCTATACATTGACTAAATTTTTTAATTTCCACACAAGTAACAATATTTTGAAAACTCTTGCTCCACCGCGGCTGATCAACTGATTCAGTGTACCAACCTAAAACTGCGTTGCTAACCTGCATTTAACGCTTGTTCTCGGCACATTTCGTATGAAATACATCGGCGTCTGCCTGTATCTTCCCATGCTTGACCGTCAGGACAGAAACAACCAAGGGTATGAGGTGGCATACATTGATGACATCCGGTGTCCAGCTCGCCATCTGTCCGCTGGGTCACATCGTTGCAGACGCAAACACTGCCACAATTTGCTATCGTTGTAAGACAAGCATCTAAAACGAAAGCTAAGACACAGATTTTTAATTATGTGCAGCACCTAATCGACCACGACTTTTTTAAGAACTGGACACAACATTTTTTCGCGTGGAACAAAATGTACCAGCACCCGTTGCGCATTTGCCGGACGCCCCTCATTTTCAAGCCAAAGATAGGTACTATTCAAAACACACATATGATTTATGATTTATTTGAAACAGTTTATATTATAAATATTGGTACAATGTACCCTTTAGCAAATTGAGGGGTCAGGCGAAAAGCGCAGGGTAGGTACGGTCAGTTCTGCTTTTAATATAAAATCATTCTACAAGAAAGTAAAACCGATCTGAACAACCCAAACGAATTTGAAATTATGACTTGAGCAAGTAGCTGACGCATAAAAGTATAGGCCCATGTTACTTTTAGGGCCGTCCCGATTGCTGGTGGGAAAAGAGTAGGCTTACATTCTAGACTACATTTTTTTGCTTAGGCTTAAGCTTTTAGGCTTATATAAGTTTAGGAATACGCTTTTGCAACGCTTAGGCTTCGGCTTAGGCTTCGGAATACGCTTAATCTACTGCTACGACCCTAAAAATAACATTGGCCAAAGTATAAATTACAAATAATCTCGTTTTTACTATTTCTAGTCAAATTTGAGCCATCTCAAACCAGATTTAAATTCAACATACCTGATCTCGCTTCTATTCTGTCCGCAACAACAGCAAACAATGGCAAAATTGAAGCAAATATATTTTTCTGTAAAAACATCATTAAAACTTTAACTTTTCGTTAGATATAAAGTATAATCGAAATATTAACTTGGAATAAGCCATTCTGTAACCACAAAGGCGCCTAATATCTCAATATCCGGATCCGGAAAATATCCAGATATGTATCCGATAGAAATACATGTCCGAATATCTGGATAAAATACCAGCAATAATTCCCAGATATCCGGATAACAAAAATTTTCAATTCCCATCTTTACATATACGTTTTATGCACGTAAAATTTAAATTGATTTTCTAAGAAAGTGAAGGACGTATGGTTCCAAAATTCCATTTGCCAGATGGATCACTATATATCATTGGCTCACATTATCGCGACTAGGAAGCCCTGCTTTTGCTTATCTGAAACCGTGATAAACTACTGAACAGTATACATCTTGACTGTTAATCCCAATTCCATATGACATGACAAAGTATTCAGATAAGTAGTATGACTTGAATTTTTACTAAATAAATTACTTCATATTCACTGTCTGAAATCGTTTTGTTTCCGTTTATTTGGCTCAGGCAGAGAGGCGAATTTTGACTCAGTTTGTGTAGTCAAGAAAAGCCTATTTCAGAGAGACTCAATTTGACACGCAAGTTTTTGCAGTGTATTTTTCTGAATTAAGTCAAGAACCAGACACCAGTTTACTCGCAGTTGAAAAGTTTGATGATGTCCAGTTTTACTAAATATCAGCTCATTGTATATCAGGAAGCTCAAACTGGCAACAAACGTCACCAATCGCAAACACCGTTTGGCTTAAACTCAAATTCGTTTTGAAAACCAAACGACTGAACTTAAACGCTCTAAAAACTTGGCAAAATCTCGATTTAGGGTTGAAATTCGACTTATATGTCTCTGAGATTCATTTAATGTCTTTAGGAGTAACTTTGTTAAATGTTGCTGTATTTTTGGCGTGATGTTATTGACAATTCTTAAGCGATAGATTTAACATTTTAGGTGTTTATAAAGTTATAAAAATAACTCACAAGCAAGATTTGTCATCAAAGCAAACATTAATAGACAGACACTTTTTGGTTTGACTATCAGCGATTGAGTCATCTGAACATAGTAAATATCTTGGTTTATGGAAATAAAGGAACCGAAAAGCTTTAACAAACAAGTACTTATGGTGTATAGCTGCGAGCGGACCGTTAGGTGGAGTGTGGAGAGTGGATATTTTTGAAACCTAAGAACAAGCGAAATATGAACTCAGATGGTATTAAACTAGTTGCCATATCTCACGCACATAAAATAAATTGTCTTGTATTCAAGAAATATTGCCTGAAATTTAAGACAATTAGTCTTAACACAGACTCGGACCAACTTTTTTACACGTATAAAAATAAGAAAATTATTTTTTAAATATAAGACAACTACTTCTTGAAAGAAAGAAATTCGTGTGTTAATTGGCAATACCAATTTTTTGAAGATAAGACATTTATGTTTTAACCCTTTAAGAAAAAATTTTTTGAGCTGTTTAAGGCTTTTAATGTCTGAAATACAAGACATTTATGTCTTAAAAATTTAACAAAGTTCGAGTCTTCAAATTTAAGACAATTTATTTTGTGTGTTGTTGCACACCAGACATACACAGCACTGAAATTTTGTATTGCAATTGAATACAAAAATAGCATCAAAAACACCGCAATAAAATTTTAACAATTAAAGCTAACTTGCGTTTCATGCGGTGAAAACGAAAAAACGACTGGTTCCCTAAACCCGGAAGATTTATTGTAGTTGTTGCTAAAACCTGATCGTCATATTTTAACACCTGACATTAATATGAAACATTACAATTCTTTGGTTATCTTCGCTAAACGCTGTTATGTTGTAAAAAAACGTTCAGATTATTTAGCGTGGCTTGGCCAAACAGAAAACGGACGCTTGTTTTGTTAATTGTGTTCAAAATATTTAACGTACCGCAATGGGATTAACCGTTTCAACAAGTAGTTTTTACATGTTTATATACAAGCAGTGGCGTACCCAAGTTCGCATTGGTGGAAGCCATAACGAAAAACAAAACGTTCAAAATGTTAATGTTGGCTAAAAGATTCAGCTTTCATACACCTGATATAAGTGTAAATATTGTTTCGATAAACCGCAGTCAACCCACCCATAACCGATTTATCGGTGTAAACCATGTATATAAACATAACGGAAGATCAAAACTGCCGAAATCGGCTTAATATGCAGACAATTAACAGATGATTTTGGTGATTTTTCGCTTGAAAGTGCTTAATTTCCGATTTTTTGCAACAGTGCGTCGAAGTTATTTTTGTTGTTTACTTATCATAACTGCTGATATATGACTATAAATAGTAATAAAAGTTTACTGAACGATATTGTTCTGCGCTCTAAACCCTTTTAGGCTCCGGTAGAATTTTTGCCCGAGGTTCCGGCAATTTTGGTAGCAAAATTTTCATAATTTTGTAACATTTATCTGTTTAGCGCGTTTCGTTTTACTTTTGTCACAAAACCATCATTTTTACAACCTAATTTCGCTTCACCTCCGGCTCCGTCTCCAGCTCCGGCATGTTAGGTTGACCTTCGGCTCTGGCTCCGGCTCCGGTATTTTTCACCTCTGGTTGCACTCTGGTATGGCGTGTGCGAAGCAAATGAATGGTGTATAAGCTTTTACTGCAAAACATGAGCTGTTGATCTACCTTAGCAGAAAATATCAAAAAAATTTCCCGCTGCGCGTGAGGTGTAATTAATTTAAAGATGGATTCACTTTCTCGGTTCACCTTTTCCAACTCTTGTGTAAAACTGTTTTTGGAATGGTGTTCTCACAGCTACTTAACACGAGCGTGAACTCGGATAACCTTTGGAGGCTAGCACTATGTAATTTGGGAGAGCCCCCACTTCTGTCTACTCCGGCACTGTTGAGGTCCACAATAACACAAAAAAGTTTTAAACCAAATGCTGATGATGAGCATTTATCCTGGTATTGTTTATACTTTACCAGTGAATTACATTTAACGATTTCCACACTGTAAATTTCAATGAGTTGATTAATCAATTCAACTGGCGAGTAGTTATTTCTGAATTAATATCAGAAAGCATTAGCTCATTCTGAGTTGAGTTGATTCTTACTCTGAGTTGAGTTGACTCTGAGTGAGTTGATTAATTATCTCAGAATGAATTGAATCAACTCAAAATTCTGAAATTTCATATTAAATTATACTTTCAAAAACAAGTCAAGTTTAAGTTCCCTCGGAGTCATTTCAATTTGACACTGGTGTGAGTTAGAAAAAACCTTTGTTTGACTTGTTATTTTAGCAGCGTAAAGCATAAATCTTCTCATTTGTGATGCTATGCCAGCCGAGTTTAAACTGTTAAAATGTAGTTTTAACTCGTACATTAATCTCACAAGATCTTTACGCTTCAACGTTCATTGCTTTAGCTCAAAACGACACCGCTAAACACAACAATTCGGACACTGGACACATAGAGGTCATTCACAACGTTTTTCAAATAATCTTGTCATAATTAGTATGTTTTGAAACGAGACAATTTAGAAAATATGAAATTTTAAGCGAACTGGAACTGTTTCTAAAATGCGAAATCCTATGTATTCTACACGCAGCTTATTGTTTGTAAATAGTTTTCGTGCCGATTTACGTACGTAGCCGAACAAACACCGCTAAAAAGAACACTTCTGAAATATCAGTTAGACGCCTGTTGTTAAGGCATAAGTACTCTTAACTGTTTGCAGCAGTATACTTAAAAGTATAGGGCATCATTTGGGTAGTTTTTTTACTTTTCATCGAGCGGAAATTCCGGTGGCATTATGATATAAATTGATAAGTAAATATCGACGCAATATAACGATTAATAATTTTTCGTAGGTGTAGTGTAGTAGGCAAATATTTCTTTTTAGAGTTTGGTGCACTAGATTCAACATTTCTTCGTGTGGACTATTTTTTACAGTTTGTATATTAAGGATATTAAGCTACCTAGAAAGCAGTATCATAGCAACAATATTTGAAGTCACTAAAACGCAGAAAAGAAAACTTTGTTCCGTCCGATAAAGATATGGGGCGGATCGCTGTTCCGCGGGACTGCCACAAATAGCTTTAAAGATATTAACTGAAAATTTTTCCATTAACCTTTTCTCACATGAATATTTTAAATTTCATATGAGATTCGCTTTCAAGATTCGATCCATAGTCTTTCGGGTGGGAGGCGCTTACGATGACCACTCAGCTATAGGAGCTTGACGCTCGAGCCCGAGGAGGCTCTCTCGTCTTGTAGAGATTTTGCACTGCACATATATATTTAGAATAGTTAAACACTGCTCGCAGTGTCTGTGTTGCTCAAATATTACTTGTATTTTGCTCATAGTTTACTCTGTGAGTTAAAGGGTTAAGTTTTATACCAATTATCATACACTTCACACATAGAGTACGTGCTTCTCATTTTTCAACTAACCGTTGTGACTTGTTAGAAATTTTTTTGTTCATTTGCATAGCATTTATGGCTATATGTGCACGCTCTGAGATGGGATACAGCATGCAAAACTAAGTAGGAATTCTGAAATGCGTGCACAAGACAGCACTTTTAAATATGCATAACTTTTTACATTTGAACCGCAGAACAAATGTTTGAACTCTAGGCGTTATGCTATTTACTGCTGCCAAAATGCTATGTGTATGTAGAAATACGTTCACTCTCAAAAAAGCTGTCCGAAAAAAATTTAAAACTCAAAGTCATAGCACAAAACGCACGCTTTTGAAAATATGCTGATGTGTTAATCGAAAAGATTTGCTTACTAATACTTAAAGTGTAACTCAAACCTATAACGCATATCACTCAAAGATCATAGAGATTTTATAATTATCTGCTTTAATAGACTATTGTAGTTAAGATAAAGTTGTAGCTAGTGCTTTAAATTGAAATTATTGTTGGTATGTGTGTGGAGCACGGTAAGTTTATGTAACGCAAGTGCCGTACATATGCACGTACCCGAATGACAAGTTATTACAATCGATCAGTTTTATAGTAGTAGCATGTTTGACTCGAAAGCAAGAGAGTCCAGGTAGCAAGGCGGCGCAAGCAAACAGGATTAACCAAAAGCTATTATTTGGTTTTCCAAACACGCTTTTTAAAAAATGCTGGTGTTTTAATCAAAAATATATGTTTACTGATACTTAAAATATAACTCATAACTATAACGGATACCACTCCAAGATCACATAGATTTATAATCGACTGCTTTAATGGTTACTGAAAATGAAATTATTGTTGATATATGTGCACGATAAACTTATGTAACGCAAGTGTCAATATATGCACATATACGGGAATGACAAGTTATTGCAATCGATCACTTGGTGTTGTGGTAGCATGCTTGAATCGAAAGCAAGAGGGCCGAGGTAGCCAGGCGCTGTAGCAAACAATATTTACCAAGAGCTATTTGGTTTACCAAATCCATAGCCATTTTTTGCAGAATATTATTGATGAGAAATTTTCTGACATCTTGCTAGGGTACGTACCACGGTAATTAGCTCTGAGTCTTTCCAGCTGAAATTGAACGTTTTTACGATTATGAGGTTTCGATCCCACCACCCATGTCCGACAGATTCTCAGTTCAGCGCGCTTCCACTGAGCTTGTGGGCTCACAATCATTTGCAGGGGTAGGTTTTTAGCTCTGAGTGTTTGCAGCTGAATATTCGGAGCGTTCTTACGAGGTTTCGATCTCATGATCCATGCCCGACAGATTTTCACTATACCGAGCTCTTACTGAGCTTGCCGTCGCACAATCAGTGGCAGGGGTTTTCTGGTTTTTATGCCTTATTAGAACCTGAACGTTATAAGCACAGATCTTGATTCTTGCATGTTTTTACCGCTTCTGCATTGAAGATACATGTATCATGGTTTCAACAATGTGCAGCGTCAGCATGATGTTTATTTTTTCTGCTTAATCCGCATGTAATCCTTCGGGTTTTTACAGGGCCGTCTGTCGGTTTACCGTCAGCTTAGAGATTGCAGATGAATGAACTACATATGCATCGGTGTTTTCCAGATGTTCAACATCAGCATGAGGTTTATTTTGCCTCCATGTGTCCGCATGTCGCAGAGGTTGCCGGTTTGTCAAAACTATACTTTCAAACGACTCCTTTCTCTGAAATGCTGTAAAAAAATTTAGTTTTTCTCAGAAATTTTCGCGGAAAATGTGACCACGCGAAAATCGAACCTCTACCAAGGACAATTACTGGCGGGTCAAGTGCACACCACCCTAAAAGATATAACAATTGTCTATAGCACTATAATGTGCACATGTGCGCGAATATCGGCATTCCTTCATTTTATGTAGAAAGTCATAGAACATGATTTTTTGGGAATTTTGTACACCGAAGTAGAGTACAACTAGACTAATTTCCAAAATGGTTAGTTGACGGCCGTAGGGGTCTTGCCGCGGGTGCAGAGCGAAACAATTATACCGGAATGGGAACAGAAATTTCTACTGTAATCGGAATCGAGAGTGTAAATTTTCAGAGCTCATACACTTAGCATTGCGAGTTATATCATATATAATTAGTAGGTATTCGCTAAATCGGCATATCTATTTCAAAATCCTAGTTATTCATGTTTCTATGATAATTTCCATGCGATATATTCGGACTATGGTGAGCTGTGGACTGTTATGAGCACCGGGTGTTATGATACTAACAGAAATATTAACATTTTTCGTTCTTAGAAAAAACGTGTCTCTATAGAGTGCCTGGAAATTAAACAGTTGAAGATAGATACATGTAGTGAGTTGCACCACCAGATAAAATAAAATATACGGATATCCGTAAGATTTTGCCGCTTAGTTTTCTAGATATCCGGATAATTTAGACTGAATTTTATTTTGATAATTTAGGAAAATAACCATAATTCGTCATCAGTTAATATATCTCATATATATTTCAAATTTAGCATTTCAAATTTTGAGAATCAAAAGGTTATATATATACTCCATTCCGATTCCAGTTAGAATTCTAGTCTGTTTGCAACTTATCGCTAGTTGTTGTTGGTTTCTAAACGTTCTACATTTCAAATTTGAAGACTCAGTTAGTATGTACTAGTCTCGTGTTCGTGTTACATCTGGACGGACTTTGAAAAGTTGTCTGTATTTTTATACCGTAAAATTTAGTACGTATGAATGTGTATGTCATTTTTGTATTTTCGACATTCAAAATTTTAGTATATAATCGAGACTATATACTATAAACGTATCTTCTTAGTTAGCTTCATACTATACTACTTGCAGTAAGACTACACTTTCTTGAGCGAAGCTCGGTTTAAATACTCCATCAAGGGCGAATGCTTTTGCTTTTTACATACTTACCCAAAACCACGTGATGGACGATGTTTAAATGTTTCTGGTTCTGATTTCATAAAACGATGGGCCTTTACTGAGTATATTTAATGTGCTAATTAGTGAGTAGAATACAAGTACCGTGTAAATCGAAAACTGTAGCCTTTTGACAAGCCATGTTAATATTCGCCTGAGGTTCCTGAAATTTAGGTTGTGAACTTTTTGTATTTTTGCATAAGCTGCGCTATTCAGTGAATGTGTTTGTAGCTTTAGGGTCATTTTGAAAGCTTTGATTGTCAAAATTGCACAACAAGGAAGCTTAGTAATAAATTTTTGCTAACATTTACCGAATTTTTCACTGCCGATTCCGACAGAATAAAATTTGTTGACCTCCGACTCCGAGTTAATTCCCATCCGGTTGCACCGTGGTGTTAGCAAGCCAAGTATTATCGAAAGTGGTTTAACGACTCCCAAAATGATTCACTCTCTCGAACCCAATTTCAATCACACAAACAGGTGTTGTCGATCTTTCCTCGGATTCGGTTTTTCAAAACCGATTATGAAAATCCGATACTGTACATGCAACGGTTGCAATATTTGACATAGAATCAGAACTTATTTCGTCACCTTGGTTAAAATTAATATCTGGATATTCGGGACTTAGCTTATAAGATCCTGATTTCATGTGCCCGTCACTGTTAAATAGATTTAGATATATACATATAGTTGTTAAAATCATCCAATTGTAAAGTCGTCCAAAACGCGCGATGTAGTAAGAAACTAAACTGACGTGAACACAAAGCGACATTTGATGCATTCTAACGTAATAAACTTGGCGAGAAACATGTTGGTATTGGCTTGAAGTATAGCAACCACGTGACCCAGCCAATTTTACAAACGTGGGTGCAATGTAATGCAAACAGAACTCGTACTGGGCAGTGAATGTTTTGCTGTTGTAAAAATAAATTTAATTCAGGTTAGAATTAGAAATTACATGAATATCGGGGTGTTCTGGATTATCGTAATGGGGTGTCGCATTTTGCGTTTTCTTTTTAACACGTTTTTGAGCCATCGAAAATTTTAAGTTTAAGTTAAACAGGTTAAATGCTAAAACATGTTTGCTTTAATCGCAGGTTTCATCAAAACCAGTCAGTATACTAATACACGTATCCCGGAGCCGGTAAAAATCCTGGCCTTGGGGCCAAGTGAAACATTCGTATATATCAGGCAGGGATCGATCGGATATCCGGCTCCGGTTTATTATTCGGCGAAAAATCGACATCCGTACACGGTTCCGGATATCGGAGATTGGCGTGTGTGGTTCCAAGTGTCATAAAACTGCTTTTTACATATCGATATGCTAAATATTTTGCAGTGACTGCAATTCCGGGCAACTCATGAGTGGACAGTGACATGAAATGAAAAATCCAAGCTAAAAATTAATCTTAAATCCAATAAATAAATTGTAATTACATATTTTTGCGCGACCTAAATACTTCAAATAATGCACAAATTTATAACCTATATCCGGTTAACATCCGGTTCGGTTCTGGTACAAAAATTACTATCTGTCTCCGGTTCCGGCAGCCGGTAAAATTTATATCTGTAGATCCATCAGGTTACGGTCAGGGTGGACCGAACCGACGATTTTACCGAATTCGAACCTTAGATGTTTCAGATTTCCGTATATCGATAATTTGTTTTAAAATACTAAATGAAATTGGAACACGACCTGCAAAACTAATAACATTTCTTTAAAAAGTTTTGCAAATGCCAATTTCGCCAAAGCCTAAACCGCCGATAAAATTAGAGGTATATAACCTCAAAAATTTCTAACCCGTCCACGATCAACTTTTTGCTATGGACTGACTGAAACTGCAGTCTTACTGGACCAGTCTTAACTTTCAACAAGAATAGTTTGGATTCTCGGATTCGGGCTTTAAATTCGGATTCGATTGTGAAAAAGGCAAATACAACAATGTTCGGTATTATGCTAACATTTTTAAACATTAAAAATTTTAATTAACCTGATCAGTAAATCAATTTTTTTCAGGATAGAAATATGAAGACCGAGGTCGGGCGGGTCTAGGAATAATTGCGTTAGCGAAAATAGTAGATTTGCTGGAATAATTATGGTACCTTGTTTGAGCAAGTTTTGTCTCAGTTGGATGTTCATTGTATTATGCAGTGCGTTTCGGCTTTTGTTTCGCACAAATTGAAAATCTTAGATGTAGATCAAACTGTAGCGTAATGTGTAACGACAGCACTGCTCGTATTCAGACTGCTGTGTTCCGGATTTAGATAACAGTTTTGCACTTTAGATAGAAATAACAGTGTTGTCAGGTGTGAAGCTTGTGAGATTTTCATTTTTTTGTCTTTTTGCGGATCGGGTATTACGTACATAATTTGCAAGTACTCAGATGTCAAACGTAACAAACTATGTTTTCCTAAATTGGTTGTTGATGACGACTAAAACTTGAGATAAGTAATGAGTTTTCCGCCGCGATTTTAGCTGGTTTGCATTGAATAATAGTTTCGCTTGGGATCTGACTTTAGTATAAAGCAGTTGTGAAAATTATTTTTCGATTGTAGGTTTTTAAAATTGACACAATAGTTCTACACTCAAATATACTGTTACCTAGCATTGAAAAATACTATTACAAATGTAAAATTTGTTAACATCCGGCATTTGACTGGTGAAATAAGTCCTAGCGACTAATGTGCAAATGGAAATCCGTCCAAGAAGCACAACTTTAACTTCGATAGTAAGAAATACTGGCTTTTTCAAACGGAATTGGGGTTAATGTTCCACCCTATCTGTATATTAACATTGGTTGATTCTCAAATTTTGTAATAGTTTCATTTTTTTGGGAATTTTAATTAAAATGGAGGTTACTTAAAATCGTGAAATCGCCGATTAAATGTTTAGGATTAAAAATTGCAATATTAATCATATGTGGTATTGAAGTCTGCAGCGTACATTATCCACTTAATACAAAATGCGTATATAAGAATTGCAGCAATTCAGTGTTTTGCACGAGTGACATACTTTGACATTCACGTGACAGTTTGCGTTGTAACTTCCATGTTGGTCAATTTTTATCCGCCCCACCCCCGTCAAAATTGTGTAATATGTACGAATTTTATTTATTTTCGGTGAACGTGAACACTGTAAGGTAAACAGTAATGTGGGTACAGAATTGTAGAATGCTGGGCAGGAGCAGCCACACCCTATGTCCCCAATTGGGGGCCCCCATCCCTATAGGGCCGCCGCACCCTAATCGGTTGAAACAAAACCTGCCGAGGTTTTGAAATGTGTCTGGCTTCTCGTTCGCTTCGTTGGTGAGTTTGGGGGCTCCCACGCTGGAGTTCGTGGGAGCCCCCCACCCTTGTATGCTCCGGCGCTGGCTTGAATGCTTTTGAAGATCTGGGTTTGCCTGCCCTTGTCCACAAGATTGTATGGCCTCGGCTCATAGTTAATCTCATTTTAAGTTAAACTTCGTTTTTTATTGTCATTCGTGATGTTAATTTACGCCAACTGCAGTTATTCAGTACCGAGATAGTGAATAACGGTGAAAATTTTGTTGACACTTTTTGAATGTGTCTGTCAGATTTTGTTTGCTACTGTTGCGTCAGAGATGCTGTCACTTGGAAAAATGCTGAGTTGCAAAGTTTTGTGTGAATAAAATACGTATATAAATTGAAATGCTCACTAGTTGACTTCCTTTTTTACTATTTTTATAAATTTTGCTTATGCGTGGCCGCAGCCGAAAAGTTACCTGCGTTTTTTTAAAATGAGACTATGTTAAGATGTTAAATGATGCCCTCACAAGTAAAAAGAAGTTTTTGAAGGTCGGCATTGCTATCGTAAATATTCGGTATCTAGTAGGTTTATACCGGATCCGGATGTCCGCTCGCACCATGGAATATATGTATATGGTGGGACCAGTAACTACACATCTAAGGGATTCCTTGATATTTTTATTAATGGCGATTTTCGTATGTTGTGTCCATGGAAGGATCCGTTACAATCGTAAATATTCGGTATGCAGTAGGTTTATACCGGATCCGGATGTCCGCTCGCACCATGGAATATATGTATATGGTGGGACCAGTAACTACACATCTAAGGGATTCCTTGATATTTTTATTAATGGCGATTTTTTGTATGTTGTGTTCATGGAAGGATCCGTGAAATGTTTTGTATACAGCTGATTTTAGATGAAAAAAAATGAAAAATTTCCAAATTTGTACCCGAGTTACAAAGACAGAGGCCCGCTTTGCGAATGGAATTAATGAGACCGCCGCTGGTGGTATCTTGTATGTATAAGAGCAATTGGGCAGCTGGTTCTTCTTGTATGCACTTTAGGACATTCTTGCCTTGGTGTAATAAAAAATGGACTACTTATATGTGGAAGTTAAATAGCGCTTGAGTTTATGTGTCAGAGTGTCGAGTGGGCATTGTAGACTGAACTATCATTTGTATAATCTTAAATTAGCAGTAATAAAAGAATATTCTTTTGTCCTAATGAAGCAGATACAGGGACTCACCTACCCTTAAGATGGGAGAAGTATGCAGATTTGCGTGAAACAGTCTTTGGGGCAAGGGTTCTTCGGCAGAATATATAAGTCTCCACGGTTAGATATTAGGAAAATCATTCGCTTATACATATAGTTATATATATTTATATATTTATTTATTTATTTATTAGTGATTAGTTTTGGAGATATATACTAAGTTTTGTGCGTTTTATTTGTTTTTACAGGCTTTTCATTATATCCCTTCTATATAGTTAGGTTTCAATTATAAACTATGTGTTGTTAACTCGTTAACGGTGAAGAATTGACTATTGCACCTTTTGAGTTGTACGCGGCCTTGTGTGTCAGCACCGAACAAATAATATAAGCCAAACTATTAAAGTGTTTTGCAAAAATTAGGCATCGAGCGATTGAAATTCAATTTCAAAACTTTTTAATTCAAATAATTTCAATTTAAATATATCAACGTGATTCGAGATAGAAAATATTATGGATCAAGCACAGCGTGATATGATTGTCGGTGATTTTCGACATTTAATGCACGAGGTGATGTTGCTCCCGGAAATTATGATGGATCATGTAGTGTTGTTTTTCGAACGCGCGTATCAAGGAAAGTATCACCCGACAAGATTCCTGTCGTTGTCTGGTAAGCTTCGGATTCAAGTTTTCAGTGGTTTTGGTTTACTAGGATCATGTTAAACTACACGGGACTGTCTACAAAAGTAAAAGACTATAAAATCAAAGCTTAGGTTTCTAGTCTCTAAGTCGCACACAGCTTGCCTGTGTCCCAGTGTTGAGGTCCCTATTCTGCACATGAGCCGTCCACTTTTTAGCACATTAGTCACGCTTTTTGTGAAAACAACCAATGTAGCAAATTGTATTGTGATTCAGATGTCTGTAAATTAGGCTCGTATACACACTTTTAGGTACGAAAAATGGACCCAGGGTATTTGAAAAGACTTCAACCTTAACCTACGTGTAGTCAACTTGGCGTTGAACCAAAATTATGGACTCGGTACAATTTTTTGGTAGTTTTGCGCGAGTTTTTAACATTACACTGTATTAACTTTTAGCTTGTTGTATTCAAAATTGATGGCCGTATAAGACTAAAACTTTATGTACAGTGTAGGATTTGAAAACGTTCAGTTATCATATGTAGTTTACAACATCCTTATCTTCAATTATTGTTGTTTAAATAAATTTTCAAGCATTTTTTCCTGCTGTCTTAGTAGATTTTATGCGGTCAAATTGGTTACGGGTGCCAAACGTTCAGTATATACAAAATATCGAACAGATTTTAGTGCGCAGTTATCGCGCTTGCACGTTTGAATTTTTTCCGCGCTAAGACTTGACTCAGTCATGGTTATAGACGCGATTGCAGTTGCGTCTCATATCACGACTGTAACCCCGTTTACGAACAATAATTTATGGAAGGCAATCGCGAATACAGTCTCGGTTATGGTCGTAAAACTATTGTTTAGAAATGAATCGCAACCGCGATGGCCCTCGATTGTGCCCGTGACTGTACATTCGTTGTTTTCTTCACTCGATTATGCTTAGATTTGAGTCACATACAAATAAGTTTGTCTTATTAGCAAATCCATATCATGTTGTCAGGAGTGTACAGACGCGTCATGGATAATGCGTTTTGGATTTGGTCGACAACAACAGCATACACTGATTGGCTTCGGATTACGTATGTTTTTAAGTTGGTTTTTTTTGTGTAAAGATAGGTTTTTAAATGATCGCTATGTTTTGATTGGGAGATATATTTAAATATATGTATAAAATGAAGCCCAAGGCGAAATATAACCCGACACAGAATTCGATTTAGGGAATCCAAGGTTTAAGATCATTTTAGCCAGATTACAAATACCATTTAAATGTTTCCAGTTTGATATCGATTTAAATTATGGCTTGGCCAGAATCGATTTATTTTTGCAATGAGTCTGTCAGCGGCAAGCTTTTCGAACGGTGTTTTTGATATCTCAGGGATGTTATATAAATGCGCGTTTGCGAATTTCACAAATGCTGCTCTATGAGATACAGTAAAGTCATGTCTGCAGAAACATTGTTACTCGAATAGGTGAATTATATACCTATCTTATAAATTATTATTTAGGATTAACGATCTCTGTTTTGGGCTTGAACCGTGGCAAGTCGCTGCGTACACGTTTGGTCTCACATGTTTTGTGATGTGGATGCATCAAATGCTTAGATCAGACCAACGTTAGTCATTCAGTTGAAGTTGCTTCTAAGCGCATTAAGAATGTTTCTCTGAAAGTTTGATTTAATAATAATTGCCAAGGCAAATTAGTGTAACATAGTCTACCTCGTATTAATTTTGATTAATGGTTTCAAGAAATTGTGGGTGTTTTAAGTAGTCAAAAGGACTGAAAAGGAGCAATATGCCAGCGTTTTGTTGACACTGAATCGGGCGAAACGTGTTGTTATGTTTGGTGAAGTTCAGTAATAAACCATAGGATATATGCACTGTGTTAAAGTTAAGCTAGCGGTGCAATAATTTCTTTGCAGCACTTTCAACACGTGCCGCAAAATGGTTTTTCAAAAATATTCGTCGTTTGCCATGGATTCGTCAGAAACTTGAGGAAGAAATCACAAAAACACGTATTCAAATTGAAGCTATTATACACGAGTCAGATGGCGGAATGCCGTATGTGGTATCGTTGCCAAACGAGGGCTTGAGCCATGTAAGCGAACTTGAAGTGCTCACTTGTCAATTTAAATATTTTTCTGGAAGCGTGTTTTAAGCATGATAAGCTAAACGTTTCTAAGTGGAAAACCGAGTCTGGTACTTCAATATCCGACTCTGGCTATAAACCAATCCATATCTGTCCATGAATATTTTATTAAGAGTACAACTAAAAAGCACGCTAATTTTGTGTTACTTGCTACAATATTGTATATTATGTTATTTTTCCGAAAAACCTTTCTTTTAGTATCAACTGAGCTTTTTTATCTGACATATTCGTGCAAAGAACCACTACGAAATTTTGTGATTTTAAATATAAATATTAGCTTAGTATTGAGTTATGTCATACTTTTCAGCGGTTCTCATCCCACAATGTAGGATTCCGGAGCCTAATATCAGGTTATACCCTTGGTATCTGTAATTGTAATTCATCGTCTTATAGAGCAGTTTATACATGTAAAAATTCGTAATACGGGAGTAAACGCTCTTTCGTGTGATCGATGAAAATGTTTACGTGCTTAATTTCCTGTGTACTTTGCACAATGATTTTGGTTTTAGAAGGAAGTACTTGAAAGCGCTTCCGAATACGCAGATTTGGGCAAAGTGGATTGGAAAGGTGGTCGGGTATCAGGCGCAGTGTACAGTCCAACTGACGAAATGTATCCGGTGTTTTCCGAGGTAACTTTAAGTCAATGTACAGGACAATTTTTTGGTTATGTTTTGTTTAAGCTTTGTAATATAGATCCTGTTTAATAATCTTTTATCTTTTAAAAGAGTGGAAAATGTAATTAAGCGAAGCGAATCGCCGAGCGAAGCTAAGAGTTTCGCGAAGCGTTTTGTTTTGTACTCTCATGTTGAAAGGTGGATGTCCGTCCGTCTTTCCGTCCGAAAAGAATCTCAGGAACGGCTGAACTGATTTTGATAAATTTTTTTGTTTGAAAGCCAATTATCCTGGGGTGTTCACCTCGCATAAGGGATGTAAAATTTTAAGCCTTTTATTAGCTACAGGCTAATTTGCATAATTAGTTAAGCCTAAATTAGGACTTTCTACATTACTTCACTAATTATTACAGTTACAAGCAATCTAATTTCAGCATTAAAGGTTTTGTGAATGCGAGGAACCTGCATAGACTGTTTACTAAGCTCCAAAACCGATAATTGAGTAGTTAGCTAATAGATAATTTGCATATTACCATTGTTTATAAGCCTAAATTAGGACTTTTTACAATGTTTCACTAATTAGTAAGGTTAAAGCAATCTAATTTCAGCACTAAAGGGTCTTAGGTGCGAGGGATTTGAATAAATTGTTCACAAATTTCCAAAACCGATGATTGAATAGTTAGCTAGTAGCTAATTTGCATATTAGCTTAGTTCACAAGACAAAATTAGGGCTTTTTAAATTTTTTCAATAATTATTAAGGTTTACTGAAGATTTTGGGCGCGAGGAATCTGAATAAATTGTTTACAAACGTCTAAAATCGATAATTGAGTAGTTAGCTAATAAATAATTTGCATTTAAGCATAATTGATCAGCCGAAATTAGGTTTTTTTGCGATATTTCACTAATTTTTAGGGCAACAAGCAACCTAATTTCAGCAATAATGGGTTTTTGGGTGCGAGGAATCAGAATAAATTGTTTACAAACCTTCAAAATCGATTATCAAATAGTTAGCTAATAGCTAATTTGCATATTTGCTTAATTGATCAGTCTTAATAATGGCTTTTTAAATAATAATTAGAGTTACTGTAGCTAATAACCAATTTTCATATTAACTTAACTGCTTATGTGTGTTAGAGCTTCGCTCAATACATATAGTCCCATTAGACTGGTATTGATTATCTGAAATTTTTGGAGAACATTACTCCTTTCCAAAATCCTGTCGATTCCCCTGATTCTTTGAATTGCTTTGTGTTGCAGATTTTCACTAAATTTATCACATCCAATCCGCTACATCCTGACGTATTTCCTGGTGTTCGCAAAATGGAAGCTGAGGTTGTTCGAATGTGTTGCAATATGTTTAATGGCGACGAATATACTCGTGGAACCGTAAGTTAGTTTACTGCATCTTGTGTTTGGTTTTGGTTTTATAGTATTTGCGAAGGCAAGGCTTTTGCTAAGCTTATCTGTGCTTATTTTGCTAACTGACTGGTTCTGGTCACAAAATTCAACTATTTTTGAGTAATATGTTCAAAATAAATTCAAGACGTTGAATGTTTATTGCAATAGAAAGTTGTGATATTTATCTTCAGAATAGTATTTTTGATTTTGTAGGTTACGTCAGGAGGCACAGAAAGCCTACTGTTATGCTGCCTTGCCTATAGGAATCGTGCCTATTCGATGGGTATTACCGAGCCTGAAATGTACGCCAATTAATTACAATTTTATTTACTGGATTTTGTTATTCAAGTTGAATTGATTGCTTACTTGTAATTTATTGCATTTTTTACAATAAGGGCACCAGTAATTTCTGTCTAAAGGAAGTGTAAGGCATGTTCAATCGGCTACTTGTTCAGGCGCCCCCATACGTATCGTGCGGCTTCGTCCGTCATCACGCGGCATCGTACGTGAATTACAAAGTGCCTTGGTCGCAGTTAGCGAGAATGTGTAGGCGTTCTTATATAACCGACGGAAACGAATATATTATGTTGGCTACTATATTAGATTGTAGGGTGATTCCCGTTAGCGCGCACGCTGCATTTGACAAGGCAGGTGAACTGTTTCGCATACAAGTGCGTCATGTCCCGCTTGATCCAAAAACGTTTAAAGTGGATATGAAAAAGATGAGTCGTGCTGTGACTTCGAATACTTGCATGGTAAGCTTTTATTTTCCTTATTTCCGCAAGTTAATAATTTTGATGGCCAAAATTTGCTTGTTATATGTTTTTTGTGTAAACTCGGACAAGGGCGTATCCTGAAACGTTACACATCAACCTCCCGTAGTTATTTTGTGTTAAGGGTTGGACGTATTTATTCAGTGGTAACACAAGAATCGCCTTTCGAAATTCCTGGTTACACCCTGGAACAAAAAGTTATGTCTAAGTTTTTTCTCTGAAGTTTACTGTATAATTTCTTTTTACGCTGTTAATCAGTTTCTTGCATTTCAGCTAGTCGGATCGGCGCCAGGATTTCCACATGGCATTGTAGACCCGATTAGTGAAATATCTGAGGTAACAGCTGTAGTCATAATACACGTATTTAGCGAAGTTCGGACCCACTTAATAACAATATACTCAAATGCAATAAAGGGAATAATTATGTGTAATGAAGGTTGTTTCTTTTGGTTGCACCGATTGAGGTTGCTTTACTTCGTTGACCACTTTCCGCGGAATATGATTGAAATCAGATGATGTTTATTAGACGAAACTCATTTATACTTTTTAATTAACAAACTGCCATCTTCCATGTAAAGATTCGGAAACTGAATTTATTTTTTGAGTTATATAATTGTAACGATAACATTCTTGCAGACGCATTTTTTAAAAACTACAAATTACAAAAAATTTAATGTTTTACTTTAAAAATGTTTTTCGAAATCAGAAAATTAAAAATTTATTGAAGTCTGACAATATGCTAAATAGTGAGTATCCTTCTAATATGCAAATATAGAGAGGTTTGAGCGACATATTATTAAAGTGTTTTGATCCAAAACCCCACGGAACATTTATACTTCGACAAAACCAATACTTTTTAAAATACAATGCAATCAAATGCTACGTATTATATTAATTAATTTCCTATGCATGAAAGCCTTAAAGCCGACAACCCACAAACGTTTTTTTATAACAATAATGATTCCCACCTCAACTGCGCCATAGTTAGTTTAGGTAATACTAATTAATTAGTAGCTAGTGGAGGTTTATAAACAATTGCTACAGAGTCCTCGCACCCAAAAACCGTTTAGTACTGAAATCAAATCGCTTTGCAAACCAAAATTTTTTCGTTTCCAAATCTCAATATTTATTCAATATGCGTAACAGTAGACAGAACGCACTAGGCTTACTGACATTAACTGGATGACATCGGATAAAATTAGCTTTCAGCTTGGCCTCAGACATGATATCCCGGTGCATGTAGACGCGTGCCTTGGTGGATTCCTTATCCCATTTATGGATTTGGCCGGTTATGAGTTGCCTTTATTTGATTTTCGACTCGGCGGTGTCACTAGTATTTCTGCAGATACACATAAAGTAAGCGAACCGAAATATGATTTTTTCATTGGGCGGATGTATTTTATTTTTATTTTTCTGAATATAGTAGTTTCCTTATTTTACTCCAACAATACTACGTACTAATATTAGAACACTGATTGTGTTTTAGTTTAAACTTATGTTCGAACTGGTGATGTGCCGATACCAAAATTTTTGCCGACACCGTTGCCAGTTCCAATTTTAATGCACTATGTTTAAAGAACTAATAGGAATTTTACATTACATTACTATGAAACGCAAAACACTTAACACTAAAAAACCGTAAACGGTTATAATTTTATGAAAGCGGTTCAGCTCAAGTAATTTTTTCTAAAACAAATGGAGGAGAAATGTTAATCTCCAGATCTGACGCACTGATATGCGCCGACAATTGAAATTGAGATATCGTTCCAACTCATTATTAAATGCAAAAAGTATCGGCAACGAATCGGTAATTTTTTTGCAGTACCGACACCGATACTCACAAAAATGTCAACATTACAGATGCCGATAAACTGTGCCGATTTATCGACATATTCCTAGTCGAACAATTCTATTCAGATACATATTACTATATTGTCATGATTTCTTTATGTTGTTTTATTTAAGTATCTTACTTCGGTTGCTGTTTCTTACTCTTATTTTTATGTCTGTGCTGTTTTTCTCACATTTGTGTTATTGTTATCTCTAGTATGGCTTTACACCGAAGGGTTCCTCAGTGATACTGTATCGAGCGCCTGAATTGATTCGGTATCAATATTTCTGTCAGCCTAATTGGCCTGGTGGCATCTATGCGTCGCCAACGCTCGCAGGTAAGCGATTCTGGTTTAGTGTGTCACGTGTTGTTTTTGAGTAAAGTTTATTTGCCTGGACGATTTTTCGGGTAAGACTCATAATAAGTGTGTAAGCCGGACATTTTCACATCTTGATTCCGGTTGCGTAAATGTTTCTTTTTACTTAAAAGAGGCATTGCTTTCTGTGGCTGGCAGGGTGCAAAGCGGAGCTGCATTATATCGGAATTAAAATAGGAGCGGCAAATATATACTGGAAGCGGAATCGGAACTACAAATTTTGTGATTAAATGGATAATTTTTATTATCAAGTATAATATTGATTTAGGGTGTCTATTGGCTTTCTGGAATTCTCAAAAACGTCGCATGAACAAATTGGCAACCATTTTTTGGTTCTGCAAAACTAAACTACAATCAATTATTGATAAGTTAAATCACCGAAACAGTTTAATAGATACATGATGCATAATTTTTATGCATCATATGACAACTAGTAGGCCTAAAATTGAAATTGTCAAAATTCCGATTCTTATTGATTATGCAATCGGAATCGGAACTAGTTTTGAATCGGAATTCTAATCGGAGTCGGAATTCCTGTTGTACCCTGCTGGCTGGATAATTTTTAGTTTAAAAGTGTACATGGGTAACTTACACCAAAACCACAGTGTCATGTATGATCAAGTAATAGCGAACTGTAAAACTTCGTTTGTGAATGCGTGGATAAGACATTTTGCGTTTTTAAAACACCGCTTAAATCAAGCATTTAGAAACCAGCTACGAAACAGGGAAGGACTGAATAATAACGTCTTGTTATGCACACGTTGTCCACATTTTAATCTTTTGCTTTGATTGCATTTTTGTTGTATTTCAAGACACTTGTTTATGACAAATTTTACTAGGCAACCAGCTTGTGAAAACAAGCTGAAACAAATTCGTTGTCAAATTCTTGAAGAAACGTTGGACCCAAATTTTGGTCTGTTTTAGGCAGCAGACCTGGTTGTAATATTGCGGTCTGTTGGGCGGCGATGATGCATCATGGACAGCACGGGTATGTCGAATGGACAAAACAAATCATTTCAACAGCGCGTTGGATCAAAGAGCAGTAAGTCAGTTGCGGATCCAATATTAATATATGAATCCATTTCAGTTAATAACAGTAACAGTAACGTTAATATATTTTCGTAAAAAAATTTGAGCCCCTTTTTCAAAATGCTTTACCCGCGCCGGAAGTGAATAGTTTCAGTATATTGAAGTGTTCCAGGGGGCATGCAAACTATTAACCGGTATAGCTCTGATGTTGAACATTTTACGCTCACTTTCGGCCAAAACGCACTCTGAGATTTGTTAGGTGTGAGTTAAGAAATACTAAAGTGGTGATGTTTACTTAATTATTGTGGTGTGATACAGCCATAGTTGAACAAGAGAGTGAAGATTTCGTCCGCCCACGGATCTAACAAGGGCTGCGAAACTTTAGGATCCAGGGCTTCGAAGCTTCAGACTAACAGGGGTCAGGGATTGCAGTCGCGGTTTCAGTTTTAGTCGCTCTAAGTAACGGTATTTTGCAGGTCTCGGTTTTTTTATTCTCTGTGGTTCCTAATTGAGACCTGAAGTCGAGGATTCCGCAAATGTGTCGCTGTATTGTTGACGTAAGGATGTCTGATAAATAAAATTTTCTTCTGAATCTATGAATTTTCATAGTCTATTAGCTGATATTTTGAAAAAACAAAAAAACTACGGAAAGCCTGTAAGAAATGATTGTTTTGAAAATTTTAAGTTTTTTACGGTGATGCCCAAAAATTGACAGAGACCGTGACTTTTCTTGGCCGGTCTCGGCATTAGTCTCGGCATTAGTCTCGGTTTTTAATTGAGACCCCCATCCGTGCCAGGGGTATAAAATTTTGGAATAGTCGGGGAGCAGAATTGAAGAGTACTAGAGATATAAAAAGAGATAAATTTTGCGATATGCTTACATATTATATTTTGCGTACTATTCGTCTGATCCATTTTGAAACAAGTATTGCGGTTCATGTTTCACGGCGGCGTACCGGGAAGTGAAAATTTATGTTTCGCAACGCCTCAATGGCATAGGGGTGGCGCCAGATAGCCGGAGCAGCGAACTGCAACGCGCGGGCTTCCAATTTCAGTCAACAAGAAGAAAATGTGTATTTTTGAGTAAATATTAAAAAATAGTTGTATTAAACGGCTGTCTATTTGTAAATGATAATGAATCAAATCATCAATGAATAGTGAAAAACATTAAGAGAACAGTAGTTGATCTTGACTGACAACAGACTCAAGATAAAATGGCTTAATACAATACAACACATAAGCAAGTGCATATTACAAGCGAATGGACACCTAATTCATAATTAGAATTCAGCAAATTTTTGTATTAGTGTTGTATCCTTCGAGTAAGGTTTGAAATGTGCAGCTGCTTAGGTTCACTTGTTTGTAAACATAATAATAACTTGTGGTAGAAGCTATGCTTAGCTCAGAATACGGCTCCTAAATTTAGGTGTCACGCACTCGTTTGAAAAACTTGAATTCTTTTCGAGTGTATTTTGACACTATACATTAAATAAGACTCGAACAACCGTTTGACCAAAAAACCGGCGATTTTTACACAACCAAAACACTAAACCATAACAACATTGCCGCTTTTCAAAACACTCAATGTCTGAATTTTATTGTCAACCGACCA
Organism: Enoplolaimus lenunculus; assembly: GCA_030248215.1. Lineage (NCBI taxonomy): Eukaryota > Metazoa > Nematoda > Enoplea > Enoplida > Thoracostomopsidae > Enoplolaimus > Enoplolaimus lenunculus. The sequence goes on from JASANG010003937.1 coordinate 26,631, forward strand.
TTTGCTTTTAAATTTTCGATGAACAAGAGATTACCCCTCGCCCGTTACTGTAAAATTTTATCTCATGGCTACCAGGGTTACTTAATTCCGATCTGCCGTCCAAGTATTTATAGAGCCAAACTTGAGATTTAATTACTTTTTATTTTGTTTTGGTTAAAAGAAACCGTAACATAGTGTATTTATCAAAATGCGTTATTTCTTTACAGAGCATTGTTTATGATTTTCAGAATATCAGAAATCAGTTCGTTGCGTGTATTGGGCGATCCGCTAGTGAGTGTGGTTTCTTTCACTTCTGACGTATTTAATATTTATGTGTTCAACGACCGAATGACTGAACGTGGTTGGAATTTGAATGCTATGCAGTTTCCTATGGCGTAAGTGTTGTGTAATTTTTACTGCGTTTTTATCTGTTTTATATGTATGTGATTCTGAAAGCTAATTGTTTGGATTAAAGAATGGGCGAGGGAGATAATTGCCAACCTTAAGGATATCTTCGTTCTCTACAAACTTAGCGTTTATACGCGCTTTAGTTAAAGAATAGTACTGGCAGTTGATTATTTTATTTTTTCGTTCCGCGCACACATCTTGCTTCTTTGGTTTAATGCACTATGCTGAGTTAATTTACGATTTCGCATCGTATTCATATACGTAGCTTGTAATACCAGCACCAAAAAGTTTGCATACCTGCATACCTAAGTGGGATGAGCAGCGGAGTGTATGGTAATTCATACATCGTGAGTTCGAGCTTCTCCGCATTTGCACCAAAATTTTCGTAAAGGGCTCTATATGTTACTGCTTTAGTTACAATAATTCATCTATTATTTTATGCGTTTATTATTTTTTGTTCAGTCTTATGTATGTGCATTCAGGGTTGCATTTTATCATGACTTAATGATTAAGGTAAGCTACACTTTTGCTGTACTTTTGTTGTTCATCAATTCATTTGGCAATTTAACTGACAGTATTGCAGCCGATATTATTTTTATAGGATTCATATCGCAGTGACAGGGCGGACTGCACAACCTGGTGTCAAAGAAAAATTTATCAACGACTGTCAAGAGGTTGCGGAAGAACTTATTGCCAACCCGAGCACTGAAAAAGAAGGATCGGTAAGATTTTCAATATCATGCGTACGTTTGGTAACTATTTGTTGGAGTATGATAGATGTTGTACACTGAAACAAAAATACCTTTTCTCAGGAGCGACACTGTAGTTTTTGACTTTAGTGTGATGTCTACCGTGTTTTTACTTCATGAGTCATTATAACGCATACAAAAATTTTAGTATTCGAGGTAAGCTACTAAAACCACAAATGCTTCAGCGTCCGTTACCGTCACCCTAAAAATGCCACCTGTGGCATTGTGGATTTTGCACAAGTAAAAAAAATTTTCATGACTTTTTTGTTTTCGAAATTTCCTCAAATAGTGAACATGCGTTTAATGTATAATTGTATCAGTAAAAATGTGTTTTAGACTAAATTTTATGGTCAATATTTGATAAGATTTTGCTGATTTATTTTTAAAATTTAAACGTCTTAGTTTTCCAAAAAGGCGTTTGTGTTTTTAATGTGTATAACTGGCAAAAATACCGATTTTAGATGTGCGATGACAAAATTTGCCATATCAATGCGAAAAAAGCATGCAGTGTTATTCGTTGCTTTTTAAAATTAGCTTAGCAGTCAGTACTACAACTATCACCTTTTGGCTTTACTGGGTACAGTTTAATTTACTGTTTATTAGTTTTTAGGCAGCCATGTATGGCATGGCGCAGCGGTTGCCGGACCGAAATCTGGTATCCGAATTTGCTTTTATGTTTCTTGATGCGTGTTATACTACTGATCAGCCAACCAAACGCTTGAATAGACGAAGATAGGAAAATGACTAAATGGTTGATAATAGAGATATTGAGCTGTGTAATGACAGTCCTGACATTTAATTTAACAAAAACAATTTGCTTGTTTATTACCCCCAACAGTGTTGTAGCCACTTTGCGATTCTGTGATGTGCCTGCTATTTTGTTATTAAATTCTTTTTGCACTGCTGTCGGTTTTTTGCTTGAAATTAAGATTTTAGTCCTGGTTTCATTGTTTTGCTGGGCCGTATTACAAATTGGTTTGTATTCGCGGAGTGAAATAAGTGGCAGTTGTGTCGATTTCGTTCACCGTGATTGCGATTATGTGCTGCGTGAAACTACGCTGTCGTTGTAAACTTCCAAACGATTCCCGTCAATTGCAATACGAAGTTGTTGCTATATTATTGCGTTTGCGATTTTGATGGCGCTAATTGCGATCAGTTCAAATAAAGCTTCCGAGCAGTTGACCTTTTGCTTTTGCACCACAATTTTGACTGTTTATTTCTGACCGTGGCTGTAAATTTAGAACAAAAGCTCTGTAGCTTTACTGTAATAACGTGAAAACTTGAATAATGAAACTTCTTATGCTGATTAGATTAGAATGGTAGCGTTGTTAAATTTATTTTTCTAATGCGCTAATTCATCCTTTTGTCTCATGTTTTGACTATCATGTTAATGTCTGTGTGGACGTGCTGATGACATCGTAATTTTAGACCTACATTGTGTATTAGGAGCTAGGAACATTAGTGATTTGGTATATCATTGTTTTCCTTTATGCTTTATATTACAGAATATAAATTTTGTGTCATGTGTATCAACGTTGAGCAACAGCTTGCACTTGTATAAGGTTTTTCCGGTTGGTCCGTTTTTTGTTATATCACGCTTTCAGTCAATACTTTAAGACTGACACTGGGATACTGACCGACGGGACACTCGGAGACTGGGACAATGGGAGAATAGGTACTGGGACACTGCGAGACTGGGAAACTGGGAGACTGTGATCCCGGCGACAGGGACACTGGGAGACTGTGACCCCGGCGACAGGGACACTGGGAGACTGTGACTCCGGCGACAGGGACACTGGGAGAGTGGAAACTGGGACATTGGGAAATTCCCAGTGGGCAGGCCCTTAATCTACGCAATTATAGTTGGTAAATCATTTTCTTTATGTATACAATTAAAAAATTTTCAGACTAAATTCAATTTTAAAAACAATCTACAATCGTACACTCGAAATCACTGAGTTGCGTGCCGGGAGAGGGGGTAGTGTATTGGGCTGGGCCATCACCGGGAACTCCGATTCCATTAGATCCTTGGCGCACTGGCATGGTATAAAATTGGTGGGCTATAAAAATGAATTATGCGGTTCGTATATATCCCAATTGCAATCAGGAAATACAGTGGAAGTTCCGTGGCGTAACTTGTCAGATGGATTTGACGTCATAAAAATACGTTACTTTGCGCTGTGCAGATTTTAAGGCCTGTAAAACGCTGGAACTCAGTTTTTGACGTATGCTGTTTGAAAGTTACAACAGCTGATTTGATGCAGTTAATTCCAATATACGTTATGTTAATTAAAAGAGTCTAAATTTCTAATAGTAATCTTTAGGAATTATTCTGTTGTGTGTAAAACTATAAAATTAAAGTAATCTTCAATTGATAAATACCGTTTTTGCTGAATACAGATATCGGGATACGGTGTTTTGTAATATGGTCAGGTTTTACAATTCTTGAATTTATATATATTTAATTTTATGGTTAGGGATCTGGGAGAATAGATGTAAAGTGTCGAAAAAAATAAAATTTGGAACTTCTTGGTTTTTGGGCCATAACACCGGAATTACGTTTTTTGCAATGTGGTAGGTTGGTACGCTTCTTGAAATTATATGTCTGATTTTTTGGTTTTGGATGCTTTTGAGTCGGATATCCAGGGTCGAAAAATGCAAAATACGCAATTTTTAAGGTAAATGTTCCACCGCGTTTATGTCGATGTGGTGCGATCTATGGCAATTCAAAGAGATACTGAACTTACGCAATTTATTCGTTTTCCTGAATTAAAATTTCAATGAAATTCTATTTTTTGAAAGTGATTTATGGGTCATCCACGTTAAAATGCACGCACATTTGTAAAAAAATGTCCCTCCCTTTTGGATGCCCACGTTGTCCCTAACCACTCCCTTTATACACTGTCTGAGATGTCAATATGTCATCGTCTGAACCTTTAGACAATGAATATGCTCTAGGCGTAAATATGTTCTTGTCCTGACATCATTATCGGGAACTGTTATTGTCCATAGTCCCTCAGAAGGGACTCGATTTTTTGCGGTGAATGATGCGTATCAATATGTGTGCACAACGTGTCTTTTTAAATGTGTGTGGGTGCTACCGTAATGTCCTGACATCCTACAGACAACATGTATTTGTCCAGAGTCCCTTCCGACAGAGTCTAGACAATTAACACTATGTTAGTACACCTATGAATCTGTACCTTGCCTCCAGCTAGTATGTGTACTTTTATGCTGTTCCTAATGGGGTGGGTGGAACATTTATTACATCGGCGCGTGCATTTTAACGTGGATGACCCATTAGTATTGGGCTTTCCGAATTTTTCGAATATGATGATGTAATAAAGATTATCATATTTTTCTTGTGCAAGCGGTAGTTTAATGTATGGAAAGTATCCTGTGCTAGCTAGTGTAAGCTGAACAAAACGAAACTAACGAATGTTTATGCTTAGGAATTCAGTTTCATTTCATACGACACCGAAAAACAAATTGAGATTTGTTGTTGGTAAATACTGCTAGTTTCCTGCGATGTGCAATTTGATAAGTAGGTGGATGGAAGAAGTGGACGTTTGAAACAAATACTGTGGTAGAATGTAAAATTTACGTACCCATTCGTTTTCTTGTGCTGTATCGTTTCCAGTTTGTGGATGTACGGATGCACCAAGCTTGTTTAGATGATTATTTATCAAATTTCTTGAATATTCATCATTTTCTATGGAATTCAAAATTTCTTGCCGTACTGTCGGGTGCATCCGGAAACAAAATAAAAACGAGGTAGCTATTTAAACAAACTAGAGGAGTATTATTATTATTGTTATTATCAGATTTTTTGAATATTCATCATATTTTACAGCATTCAGAATTTTATGACATAGACTGTCGGGCGCATTCAAAAAACAATAGCAACTTTAATTGGGATTTTGAACTAACGCAGGGTTCACGTGATAACTGGGGCAATCTGGACCACGTTTTGTCGCTGTTAAAATAGCTAGTAACGTTTTGTCTGCATGTTGATTCGCCATCAAATTCAAAAAATTTTAATTGTCTGCGATCCTGATGTGACATTCACTGTTTGTACTGCAATACCATATGATATTCGAAATATTATTCGTGGTATCATATGACATGTTTGAAAATACCTACAAAGTTGTGGTAAACTAACCTGCATGTCTTGTGGAATATCATATGATGCTAAAATTTAAAGTTTGAATTATTTGTATTAAGAAATAAATTTAGACAAAATTTCCGCCCGAAATAGAAACACAAAAGCTAATTCAGCATTCGAAATCACTTAATCTACATTATCTAACTTTTTATTATATTTTTCGTGTGCACAAATTACGTAGTCCTGCTAGATCATGTGATATTGGGTAAAATTTCGGAATACCATATGATATTCCCACAAATGTTCCGTGGTATCATATGATATGTTGCTATTTGTATACGATTACTGGAGATACGGGATTTGAAAGCCAATGACATGTGACATTCACATTTTCTCTGTAAAAGCGCTGTTCAGATCAACTTTGACATAAACCCAATATACGATCTAAACTGTTCTAAGAAATAATTTGTTGTGCTGGAAACATGACTATCCTGCTGTGCAAAGATGACGGAGCGTTCTCAGAGTCTGTACTAATGGTAATGACCTTTTTACAATGGCAAGATTTTGAACCGAATGAATTTTGCAAGAAATTTTACTTGTTTATTCATATATTGATTAGCGAAAACGAAACGTGTGCGTGTTGTACACTGAATGTTGCGCCTAAATTTAAGTGTAGTGTTCCAAAAAATTTTCGTGAAATGTGAATTTTGTACAAAATTGAAATGGATTTATAGATGCAGAAAGGGTGCGACCGCTTTGCCATATTTCCCGACATGGTATGGATTTTAAAGTTTGAAAAACATCAGAGGTTTTTAAACTTACGTTTTCTGCAAAAAGAACATAATAGCAACAAGCTATCTATTTGTGTAGTACCATCTATCAGTAATTTTGTTTTATCCCGCAGTTTTTATGTCATACATATTATTACATGCACTAGGCTTTAGGCTCATGCTTAGGAATTAGTTTAGGCTTAGTATTAGGCTTAGGCTTAAGCTTAAAGTGTAGTGGTATTCGTAGGCTTAGGCTTACTCAGTTTGCTATGGGACAACTTTAGGCGACGAGAAGTCAACAAGTACCCACTAGCACGTAGTATGTAGTCATTTGTAAAGCGGAATCTAGATAAAATTTTTAAAACAGATATCCCCTGATAGCCAGTATCCACAACTACAGTATTCTACAAGTCGGGATAGCGAAACAAACTTAATATAAAATGAACAAACACAACCGCAGCAGTAAATTTCAAATTATTATGCGCCTGCCACGCTATAATCAAATAATGTAAAGTTTTATATTCTTTTCACAAAAGATTTTAAGAACCACACTAGCATCCCATGAGATACACACTTCCTGTGGTAAATTTATCATATTTCACTCTAATACCACTTCGTCAAGTGTTCTCTCATTAATAACGGTAGTAAATACCGGCCACAGAAAGGTACGCGAAACCAAACTCCACTCTCCGACACTTTGTCAACTTTGCCACACCTAAACGTAAAACTCACAACGCCTTGTTTTGCTGAGAAATTTTCACAACTCGGACCATAAACACTATTTTGCTAATCAATGAAAAAATTGTTTACAATGTTATAATTTCAGCCGCAAGCTTAGTTCTTATAAGGACACTGACTCGAGTGGTATGCCCCATAAAACACATATACATACATACACACATTACCCCACATAACCCATACATATACATACATGGACATACATTACATACCATTTTAAGTAACTAAATTCAAGGGTACCAAGTATGTTTCCTGAATATTGGGTTGTGTTCAACCCTGCCTCATATTCACTGATATATATTTAATGTTGAACCGATACTACAAAATATCGATACCGATATTAGCATACCTATACCTTCATGCACGACAAGCTTTAGCAAAAAAATCTCGCAGAAACAAATGGTGATATAAACAAGTGATCCTATGGATCAAACTGTGTTTCGTGGCAGCCACTCTGCATCAGGATACAAGTTGTTCATCATGTCTCATAGAATAGTTTTGTTAACCTGCGTCTTGGCCCGGCGCTATATCGCCCGACGAGAGCATCCTTCTTATGTGATACGCAATTCTGTACTTAACTCAATTCATCTCATAATATACGCGGTAATATCAAAAGTATCAATTCCGATATACCCCAAAAATACCAATATTCTGATTTTATCGATAACGGTTTATTGGTTCAACACTGGTTGATATCTTTTATTTATTCAGTATACCCATTGTTTGCTCTTGAGCAGAGCATATGAGGAATTGGGATCAGAGCGAATCGGAAAATTATCTAATTTTTGTTTTTATTGCGCTTGCAGCAGTGGCGTGATGGCACGAACGGGGCGTAGACGTGATGGCTCCTTGGGTGCAATGAGATAGAAATGGGCGCCAAAAATAAAGCGCAGCATCTACATTTTGATAACTTTTCAACGCTAGCGGTTTTGATTATTACTTTGTGTTAAGATTAAATGAAAAATGTGACTAAATTTTCATTCGCTTCCCTGGCGAATCCTACACATTTGGCCATCTTTGCTATACTTTCAGGATTGGCACACATACGGTTTTATACACAATTCAAAAACTGGAGAATTGAATATGTTTCGTCCGAAAAATGCGTCTAATTTCCCGTTCGCTTCGAATGCGAGTTTACGTCATTTGATATGCCTATTGTACATCTGTTTCGGCGTTTTCTGCCTAGATTTTTATAGGTTTAGATTTATACGAATTGTTGCGTTTAGATTTATACGAATTGTTGCGTTTAGATTTATACGAATTGTTGCTTTTATATTTATACGAATTGTTGAGTTTAGATTTATACGAATTGTTGCATTTAGATTTATACGGAATTTTGCATTTAGATTTATAGATATTTAGATTTATACGAATTGTTGCATTTAGATTTATACGAATTGTTGCATTTAGATTTATACGAATTGTTGCATTTAGATTTATACGAATTGTTGCATTTGACTCCTGTTATAACGCCATGGTCGGGACGCAATTGTCTTTGTCACAAGGCATATTTGATAAAATTCATTGGCTGTGCTCACCAAGTTTAAAGCGTATAAATTTGACCTGTTCTTCAGTATTCTATTTAAAGTCTTACCTTTCCTGTGTCGAAAAATCTACGCCGGGAAAAAAAAATTTCTCAAAAACCAAAGAGATCACTAAATATCTTCGCCAAATTTAAATCTGGTAAAGCATTTTTATATTTAGTAATAAACAATGAACAAATTCTATTAGGTTTCACAAACAGATTCCAGTTTTGCTACTAAATATTACGCTATGGTTAGGTTACGCAAATTCAGCATTAAACCCTGCAATCTACACGTTGTGTAACCCTGAATTTCGACGAAGTTTTAGTCGATTTTTAATAACATTTTGGGATCGGCGCCTCATGGGAGGAACAGTCTCTTACGGCGGATCTCGGCGATGGCGTGGGAACGCAACATCTTCGATGCCATCGCTAATGCATCATCCAATCAGGCAACGGTCGTCTAAAAAAGCTCATGTCACCCCCCAGGCAACAGCACGACCCACCCGACCCGCACCACAGTACAGACAAGATTATCAGGTTCAGCTTGAAAGCCAACCGCTAGCGCAACTGCAACAACAACAACTACTACAACAACAACAACAGCAGCAACAACTACTTGAAAAACGACGAGTTTCAGTTCGTTCAGGTGATGAAAGCTTACGCACGCGATGTATTCTGAGCGCTGGAAAGCGTCCACCAACTGACACAACAGGTCATGGCCAATCTGGAGGGCCTTACAGCAAAATAAGCGTGGGAAACAAACTACGACGGCTTTCATTACGAGACCAAGACGTAATGATCCCACTAATGTCAACCGGAAGGAGTATGCCACGCCTGGCGAGTATTCGAGGGGTCCGCAAAGTTAGTAACCCCATGCTCGTTGCTAACCGTTGTAAACTGCAACAAATTGCCTCAATGAGCCGTAGTGTATCATCGCACAATACATCTACCCCTGAAGATCAACAACACCTCGGCGAAACGGTGGCGATCGGCCAAAATTTAGGAGCTATTCAAATCCGGGTCGAATATGGACCAAATAGCCCGGGACCTGGGGGTGCCGGCAATTTTGATGAAGACGAGGATGACTACGAGTATGGCAGGTTTAATTTGTCAGTACCGCCGGCATATATGATTCAGTCATCAGTTAGTCTTATGTCGACTACGTCTGATACGCAACCGAGTAGTAGTAATGGACTTGCGAGCAGTTATTCTGATTTTAGTAACGCAAAACTGGAATCTGTTTGTGAAACCGAATAGAATTTGTTCATTGTTTATTACTAAATATAAAATGCTGGACCAGATTTAAATTTGGCGAAGATATTAAACGCTTTGCTTAGACTTAGAACAATTTATTTGCGCGCTGTAGATTTTTCGGCACAGGAAAGGTAAGACTTTAAATAGAATACTGAAGAACAGGTCAAATTTATACGCTTTAAACTTGGTGAGCACAGCCAATGAATTTTATCAAATATGCCTTGTGACAAAGACAATTGTGTCCCGACCATGGCGTTATAACAGGAGTCAAATGCAACAATTCGTATAAATCTAAATGCAACAATTCGTATAAATCTAAATGCAACAATTCGTATAAATCTAAATGCAACAATTCGTATAAATCTAAATGCAACAATTCGTATAAATCTAAATGCAACAATTCGTATAAATCTAAATGCAACAATTCGTATAAATCTAAACGCAACAATTCGTATAAATCTAAACGCAACAATTCGTATAAATCTAAACGCAACAATTCGTATAAATCTAAACGCAACAATTCGTATAAATCTAAACCTATAAAGATCTAGGCAGAAAACGCCGAAACAGATGTACAATAGGCATATCAAATGACGTAAACTCGCATTCGAAGCGAACGGGAAATTAGACGCATTTTTCGGACGAAACATATTCAATTCTCCAGTTTTTGAATTGTGTATAAAACCGTATGTGTGCCAATCCTGAAAGTATAGCAAAGATGGCCAAATGTGTAGGATTCGCCAGGGAAGCGAATGAAAATTTAGTCACATTTTTCATTTAATCTTAACACAAAGTAATAATCAAAACCGCTAGCGTTGAAAAGTTATCAAAATGTAGATGCTGCGCTTTATTTTTGGCGCCCATTTCTATCTCATTGCACCCAAGGAGCCATCACGTCTACGCCCCGTTCGTGCCGTCGCGCCACTGCTGCAAGCGCAATAAAAACAAAAATTAGATAATTTTCCAAATTTCGCTCTGATCCCAATTCCTCATATGCTCTGCTCAAGAGCAAACAATGGGTATACTGAATAAATAAAAGATATCAACCAGTGTTGAACCAATAAACCGTTATCGATAAAATCAGAATATCTCGGTATTTTTGGGGTATATCGGAATTGATACTTTAAAATATTACCGCGTATATTATGAGATGAAGTGAGTTAAGTACGGAATTGCGTATCACATAAGAAGGATGCTCTCGTCGGGCGATATAGCGCCGGGCCAAGACGCAGGTTAATATTGGAGGGCGTACAGGAAAAATACATTTCTACTGTCAGGGTCTCGCTTGTGGCTACAAAACTATTCTATGAGACATGATGAACAACTTGTATCCTGATGCAGAGTGGCTGCCACGAAACACAGTTTGATCCATAGGATCACTTGTTTATA